>JAULBM010021346.1:0-11349 GCA_032357055.1 Geukensia granosissima | reverse complement strand
AATGATGGTGGGCCTGTAAATTTTTCAACTTACAGGCCCGAAGGGCCTGTAACTTAAAAAGTTTAGTGTGAAGACTGAGTTTGAGTAGTGTACTTTACCATGGGCTTTTACACTGGTCCCAAAAGCCAATTAATATTGCACGGTCCCTTAACTAACAGTAGAGTTTTCACTTGCTTCAGGCATAGGACCATTGGCTCATCACAAGGGTCGCACCATTAAAATTGACCTCTAGTAAAATAACTACAATTTTGTAAAAAGTTACTTTAAACCCTTATCAAATAAATACATATCCATATCACCAATATTGACATGGTAATTACTGGTAGTACCTGTTTAAGTGTAAAGAAATCATAGTTGGAGGTATGTCAATTCTTCCAGGATGTTTATCACCATCAGTTAATTGATGATGGATTATTTTATATTATGAAAGGAAATTTAAAGAACTCTGATCACATCCTTTTGATGTTATTAGCAATAAAGATGAAAAGACACTGCTTTCAGATCAGGAAGACACAATATTTTTATCTCTGCAGGATTTAATTCTTTATTTAATGACTATTTAAATTCAAAGGTTCTTTGTATGCATTGTTGAACACAGACATGTTGCCCCTTTTTTTCCTTTTAACTGGCATATTAAAGAAAAATCCTTAAATATTGCAAACGTGTTTAAACTAAACCATGAATTAACTGCATACTTCTAAGCTACACTCTGAATAAACTGCAAACATGTCTTAACCAGACCCTGGATTAAATGCCAACCTGTATAAACTGCAAACTTGTCTTAACCAAACCCTTGATAAACTTCAAACCCTGGTTTAACTGCAATTTTGTGTAAACATTACCAACTTTTCCTAACCAAAGCCTGGAAAACTTCAAGCTAGTCTAAACTGAACCTTGGATAAACTGCCAACTGCCAAATCCTGGATAAACTACTAAATTGTCTAAACTCTGGATAAACTGCAAACTTGTCTGAACCAAACTTTGAAAAAATTTAAATTTGTTTAAACCAAACCCTGGATTAATTGCACACTTGTCTAAACCAAATCATGGTAAAAATGCAAACTTGCCTAACTAAACTCTGAATAAACTGCAAACCTATTTCCAAGAAAAAAAACAGCTGTTTTTTTAAGGTATGACTAAGAGAAATTTGTAGACCTTCTATTTTGAATTTTGATCTGACTAATTTGGGGTTTCTAATAGCAAAATGTGGATTTTGCTGTCATACTGTATTGGGAAGCTTTGGTATCACTTGTTGAGCTGTGCTTATAGTATTTCTAGTTTATTTTAAGGTTGATGTACACCAAGAATCTGTGACTTGAAGAAATAGATATGTGTTTACAATTAATAAAACCTTTGAAAATTGGAAAATTTTCGTGATTTTATTCTTTTTATTTTGTCATTGCAGATGGTGCAAGTGGTCAAAGATGGGCATTTAACAGACATGAGAATGATGAAGATTTTGTGTCACGGTATGACAGAATGACGGATGCCACGAATGATTACAGTGTTTTTACCTCAAATCTTCCAGGTAGATATGACAGAATTTAACTGTACTGGCTGGGGACATAATCTCACCGAGTACCCATTTCACCAATGCAACCATTAAAGAAAAATGGTTGAATTTTATTTAACATAAAAACAGCATTTGGTAATATAAATATTTGTCTTTCCAATTCTCTACTTTTCATACTGAAACAAGTTTTGTTTTAAGAGTACACTGCTGTATGACAAGACTCAGTCATATTAAAGAATATTCTTCATAGAAAGGCTGGCCTTTAATAGGGGAAAACCATCCACGTTTTGATGGTCACTGGTGGTAGCATGTTTGGAGAGTGGGAGACTGCTGGATCAAAACAGAGACATAGGAAAATGGTTTAAGCAGCTTTGCTGTGTAGGAAACAAAGACTGGTTGATTCCAGGTCAGCATAATATGTCTGAGTAGGAAGACAAGTTTTCCTTTAAAGTGTTATCTCATGAGCAAAATCAACTCAGCATATTGGTCTAGTAAAAAGAAGGGTTTTACTGGACAGAAATGAGTTCACACCTTGAAATTAACATATATATTTTTCATATAAAGCCACATTTTTTCAGATAATCAAAAAATCCTTTCTTGTCAGATTTTGATAAAATTTACACAGCTGAATGCAGAATATTTTTAGCTTTGGTGTTTATTTTGCTGTAATTTGTCTTTCTGATTTCAAAAATTGATTTAAACAGGAGAAATTCAGATGTCACCATTATTCTAGGAAACTGTTAAATCATAATTTGGTATAAATCATTCATTCTTAAACATGGCAAGTCAGAACATTATATTACAAAAAACATTAAAACTGATACGTGATGTAAATTTAATCAAAATTGAATAAGAAACATCTTCAGAATTATTTATCTAGACTCTGGAATGGTCGGTCTCCAGGGCTAGACCATCAAAGCTGACCAAGCTGAATCTGCATGAAATATTTGCTACTGGATTTTAAGGCAACCAACAACCAACCAACCATAAAAAATTTGGGGTGAAAATTAGGTTTTACATGAAATGCCCCCTACATACAGGAATTTTTGGACCTCATTTATTTCCAACGACTATGCTATTTAATTTTCTCCTAAACACATTGATTTCCTATGTAACATATTTTTGAAAGAATATTAGTAATTTTCATATTACAAGCCAAGATTATATTTACAACTGGTATATATCAATATTTAATGACAACAGTGAAAGCCTACTTGATTAACGTTAATATCAATAAAGTTTCATTTTCTGCCATTTTTTTACTGTTTAAATTTGAAAACTGTTAATTTAAATGGCTAAATAAATACATGATATCGGAGACTTTTGATTAGAGTTTTCATATTATATAGACGTTTGTTTACACTTTATCCTTTGAGAAAAATGTCACACAAGTAGATTTTTTTAAAAATAAATAATATTAAGATGACATTCTTTAACCCATAAAATATTTCTTCTATGTGAATATTGACTTATTCATATTGTTTGACCCAATTAGATTCATAAAAAATTGTTGCTTATGCCGATTTGAAAGGATTGAAACAAGTTAAAGTTTAAATTATATATAAACAATTCACTTTCAATTAAAGTTAATTTTGCTGATGAAGGGGTGCTAACATAGTTGATAGAGGAAAAAGGAGATCTGTTATGATTATGAAAATGAAATGATATGGGGTAAATATCAGAGAGACTGCACTCAAACCATGAGAAAAAAGAGAGGATTTAACAAATCTAGTCTCCACAAGGCCATCAATGAGGATGGAATACCACACCTTGTGAAAAGCTCTTAAAGACCCCAAATAAAAAATCCTGTATGTAATACATGCCTAAAAAATGCCAGTAATGTTTCAGTCAGAAAACAGACAGATTCCAGGACCCAAAATCAATCAGAGTTCTAATGAATAAGAAGTATTGTTTTTTTCTGTGGTCTATTTCTTGTAGTAAAACTTTTCCTATTAGGCCAGATCATCTTAGATTTAAGACTCTATTCCATCTTGACCCAAAAAGTTAATGTGTGCTGTCAAATTTTGCTATATTTAACCTTGTAAACTGTGATCAATCCATCATTCGTACACAATTATTTTTTTCTAGAAAAAACATTATGACAGACTTAGATAAAATTATTCAGCTATCTACCTACCAAAACTTCTTCGGGTAGAGATGGAAAAGGGGAAACAATATTTTAATGTTGTCCTGATAAAATTTGTGAAATTTTTAAGGAACTCATAACTTGCATAAAGATAAGATTCATGTAAATATACAAATTTGGGGTGGAGCCCTTAATAGATGGTGATTTTGGGATGAGAGTTTTAACATTTACTTGATCTGGTCTAACTTATTATGAAATTTCAGTAAGAAAAAATAGGTTTAAGTTAGTTGTCCACCCTTCTTCAACTTGTACTAAATTGTTCGGAAGTGAAAGTGGCCATAAATTTAAATTGACTTTTACTTCAGTAAAATGATTTGAAAACAAATTTTTATTAGGCATAAATTTTGAATAATTCATAATATGACATGTATATTTTAGATTTTAAATATGCTTTAATAAATTGGTTATGAATTGATGTAAACATTTTATTTAAAATCAATGATGCACTTAGGAGTTGTTGATGTTGATTAAAGGCACTAAGAATATGCTTAATTAAAGCTTGTGTGTTGACCTTATTTTTTAAATATATCCATATAAAAGTTCACAAATTTGCATTTATTAATATAACAGTTTTTGTAAATTTGACAGATATTTTATTGATAAGATTGAAGAATCTGTCAAATTTGTCTTGTAAGAACTTTAATCATATGTAAAAAAAGATCTGATTAATTAAAAATAAGTCATGAGAACTCTTGAAAATATTAAAAATCTGACATCTTTTTAATAACATAATTCTATATATTCTAAGTATGTTTAAACATAAATATTAGAGATATTTAAAGCTAAGGTTTTATTTACATCTCTGTGATTATCTTTCAATAATTCATGTTTTATGAATTAAAACAACTTTTAACTTTTTGGGGTGTTAAAGTTATGTAAATTTTTATCTGAGATTCTGTATAGATTTTGGAAAGGTTCTTTGAGCAAGAATTTTGCAATGAGTAAAACTATTGAAATGTTGGTAGAATTTTTAGTTTTAGTAGGGCTAAGAAGTAGGGGTGTAACGATATACTATTAAATTAATATATCACTGTATTTTTTATTAAACCTGGTACACCGGTACAAAACCTTGCATTTCCATATTTTCCGGTATGATAAATATTTGGACAGTTTAACATTTAGATGCTTGAAATAAGCTGTTGTTGACATAAAGAGATAAATATATGACCAAATAACATATTTTTTATATATAAAGATACAGACTTCTGCCTCATAACACAATATTTTAAGAATTACCTTAAAAAACAATTTTAAAAGAAGAGAATGAAAGGCAAGAAAAGAAAAGTCTGTATGTATCGATATGTATCATGATATGGTGGTAATGTATCGATATATTTAGAATATAGGACATTTTGTATCTTGTACTGACTTTATCACGGAAAATATTCAGTGAGCCCGTATCTAGACAAAGTCAGTACAAGATACAAAATGTCCTATTTTCTTTTTATCGGTAATTTTACAAAGTCAGTACAAGATACAAAATGTCCTATTTTCTTTTTATCGGTAATTTTAAATAACGAATATTATCAAGCAGAAAATGTCACCATTTACATCATTTAACACAAGATCTACTTGATTTCAACGTATGACAACAAGACGTCGTTCGGTTTTGTGATTGAGGTTGGATCTATTTCATTCATGAAAAGAGGCGCATTAAGTCAAAGCACGCGACGTAAATGCTTGACAACTTGACCTATCCTTCACAACAAGCTGATAATTTTTTATCAGTGCCAGTGGACATGTACAGGAATTATCGGTCAGTACAGATCAAAAGGAATTGCTGCAAATTACCGATAAATCATATTACAAATTTTCATTTACGATACTCATCCCTACTTAGACTCTTCTTTTATCTGTGTAGGACAGTTGCAGAAACTATGTTATACCATTATTGAAGGCCTAAGTTATACCATTGTTGTGGGGATGTAGATTTTGTTGAAGGCCTAAGTTATACCATTGTTGTGGGGACGTAGATTTTATTGAAGGCCTAAGTTATACCATTGTTGTGGGGACGTAGATTTTATTGAAGGCCTAGGTTATACCATTGTTGTGGGGATGTAGATTTTGTTGATGGCCTTGGTTATACCACTGTTTTGGGGACGTAGATTTTATTGATGGCCTTGGTTATACCACTGTTGTGGGAATGTAGATTTTTTTAAGGCTTAGGTTATACCATTGTTGTGGGGATGTAGATTTTATTGCTGGCCTAGGTTATACCACTGTTGTGGGAATGTAGAATTTTTTTGAAGGCTTAGGTTATACCATTGTTGTGGGAATGTAGATTTTATTGAAGGCCTAGGTTATACCATTGTTGTGGAGAGGTAGTTTTTATTGAAGGCCTAGGTTATACCATTGTTATGGGGGACGTAGATTTTATTGATGGCCTAGGTTATACCATTGTCGTTGAGTGGTAGATTTTATTTAAGGCCTAGGTTATACCATTGTTGTGGGGATGTAGATTTTATTGATGGCCTAGGTTATACCATTGTTGTGGGGATGTAGATTTTATTGAAGGCCTAGGTTATACCACTGTTGTGGGGATGTAGATTTTAAACTTTGAGCACTTTCTATCTGATGCAGTCCCCTTGAGAGTTGCTCTGTATTTCTTTTTTTTATGCAAATGCCTTTAGATGAAATAAACATTAAGTAGTGTAACCCCTGTCCAGCATCCTTAAGTCTGTCAATTTTTGTCAAAGATTTCTCGGTTTGTGTATGTTGGATTGATTAGATATTTTGACTGAAGCATTATCAGGGGGAGTTGTACCTTATATCCCCTTTTTAGGTCAATCATTTGTCAACTTCAAGTTGGGGTGGGCATCCGTGTCCCACATATTCTCTATTTTATATTTCTGATGGTCTTTTGAATTCCAATTTCCTGAATATATAGCATACTTGTATTAAATGTATGGGTAGATTACCTACATGGAGTGGTTAAAGATTAATTTTACCATCAGATCACCAAAAAATCACAAAAGGAATAGAATATTTAGATATGTTTTTTTTATACAATAAACATTCCTTGACATTAATTAACCTGTTAACTTTAGTTTTATTTCTTTGTAGGTGTCCAGAGAAACTCCACATTTAATGAATCTGAAGACAACCCTGTTGAAGTGGCAGCCATTAGAATACAGGCGGCATATCGTGGCCATACAGTACGACAAAATCTGAACAGTTGGAAGTTGCCATCAGGACAGACTATTGGCAGTCATATCCGTCATCCAAGACAAGATGAGGTATAATACTTAGTGGCGTGTTCACTAGCACCAGATGTATTGGAATTGATTGACAATTTTATAGGTCAAAGGTCAAGATCAAAAACTTAGATCTGTAAGGCATCTGCAACAAATCTTGTTTACCATTAGGTGTAAAATGGTAATACTTGTTAACTACCACTGTAATGTGTGTCTTTGATAACTTGATAAAATTTTGATAGCATCAACAGGGCTTTATTTAATACATGTATTTCAGTGGATGCCAATACTGTACAAAAATAGGTTTCGTTTAACTCTTATCGCACATGATAAGGTTTGTCAGTTACCTTTCCAAGGTATGTGGTTCTCTCTGGGTACTCTGGCTTCCTCCACAAGTCAAACAGACTGAAATATTGTTGAAAGTGGTGTTAAACCCCATTCAAACAAACAAAAACAAATTGGATATCAATTGTGAATGCTACATGTATTTCATTGGATATCAAGTGTCATTGTGTTTTTTGGCCAGTAAGTAAGGAATGTGTTTTCAACAAAAGGCATATTTTATTTTATTTAAGTGTAATTATAGTAGTCCATTGCTTATAAGACCTCACTACCTGCATAGAAGAAGAGTTTAATTCTAAAAATAAACTCAGAATATTGTAAAAATTTGTCAATTTTATTTCAAGTTCGTAGCTTAAGTTTCCTAATATTGAAAATTTGAAAAAGCATGGCTGTTAGAAGTTTTTTTTTCTTCTAAAAGATCTTTTAACATTGAATTTTTCAGAGCAACACTTTAATCATCGGTGATGTAAGTTCTTGTTATTATTTTTTAGGATGAATCTTCAATAACAGAAACATCAACGTTCAGTGAAATAACTATCACAGAAGACTCAGAGAACTCACTATTAAATAATCCAAGACTAGTAAGTGTGACGATTTTATCTAATTAAGTCTGGCAAAGTTCCAAAATACTGGGTAAAAAAAATTATCATAAGTACAGTAAACATTTTAAACTTTAATAAGACAATACAAGTAATGTATATCAAAAACTTTATGCTTATATAGACGATAAATTGACATATCTACTAAAATCTTTAAGATAGAAGTCAGCAGGGGCCTATGTCTCATATATTCTGATAGTGTTGTTGATAGGTACTTTCTGGGTGAATTTGTTAACATTGGAATGGTCTTTATAATCCAGAATAGCAGGGATCCCCAGGATTATGGCTTATTTGATAGTCTTTGAAATAATGTGTAGACTTAGCATTTTGTAGCCACGTCTGTGGGCATGGTTTAAATTTTACATTGACTTGCCAATTAGTAAAAATTATGAAAAAATTGCAAAGTTTAACCATTTATGCAAGATTTTATTAGTTGTTGCCTTGTCAGGCAAAAATGATACATATATTAGAAATAAACAAAAAGAATCCAAATATCTCACTTCTTGAATCATCTCAAACAAGAATAGAATTGATCCTGTTTGAAGAGAAATTTTTTTTAGAGAATATCTCCTCTGTACCCTGTCACATCTTCTTTCAGGAAAACTAAAAAATGAAAGCTTTAACTATTTGTTTACGACATAAATTGATGCACCTTTTTAGTAATGATTTCTGGAGAAACATTTTATAATACTTTCCATCAGCCAGGAACTAGAATGGTAAATTATAATTTTAAAAGGAAACACAGCCTTCTGGAAATGTGTCATCAAAAAGGACCATAAAGTAGTACGACTTCAATAATACACGAAAACTGTTGTGTACTGCTAGTCAAAAGTCTATAAGGAAAAGCTTCAGGAGAGAGAGTTTAAAATGTAGCAATGTTCATACCTGTTGTCACTCCCAGAATGGAAATAAAATACATATTGTACTATGGTTTGTAATTTTGAAACCACTCTAGAGAATAGATCCTAGTTATAGTTATTAAAACACCTCATGAATATTCAAATGAGATTTGAAATGATTAGCCCAGAGGAATTCATTGATGTTTGGTCAACGAACCAGTTAATTAATTATTCTGTTGATCTAGGACAGAAAGGGAGGATAATGGATTTGTGGCCAAAAATTAAAAAGTTAATTTTTTATGAATTGTTCAATTAGTATGTCAAGCTTCATAGGATAACTAAAGAAGTAAAGTATTAGTTGTCTATTAGCAGTTGTAATAATCCTGAGCTTTTCTACATCGAACAGATTTTGAGAATTTGTTCTTGCCAGAAAAATTTCTTAAACTAATATAAAAATGGGAGATGTAACATGATTGTCCATGGGACAGCCATCCACTAAATAACAGACAAAATTAAACTTCTACAGATCCCATTACAGCAAGACAGGTTTATATGATGTGAACTATTTTGACACCTTATTTGGAACAGATATGAACTTGTTATGGTCCTGCAAATGAAGTTTGGATGATATATAGGTTTAAGTCTGTCTCTCTCTGTCCCAACAAGAAAGTCTAATTTTGCTGATGAGAGGTTACGTCTTGAAATTTGTTTATAGCATAAAAAATCACAGTATTTATTAAACATTAGTAAACCATAATGATCATGATAAAATTGGTCATTCACAACATGTTATTTGTCCCTGTCCTCAATTTCATTGTCCAGTTGTCCTGAAAATTAGATAAAATCGGACTCTAAGCATGTGATAAGTTTATTGTCAGTTTTCTGCCCATTGTGGTTGGTTATCTTTGGGAACTCTTGCTTCCTCCACCAATAAAACTACAGTCAAACAAACCATACATTGTGTACATATATAATGTCCAACTAACCACATTGTCTACATATATAATGTCAAACAAACCTCATTGTCTACATATACATGTATAATGTCAAACATACCACATTGTCTACATATATAATGTCAAACAAACCACATTGTCTACATATATAATGTCAGACAAACCACATTGTTTACATATGTAATGTCAAACAAACCACATTGTTTACATATATAATGTCAGACAAACCACATTGTCTACATTTATAATGTCAAACAAACCACATTGTCTACATATAATGTCTCTGGGAAGGCCAGTCTACACTCTTACTCCTAATTGGCGCATGTTTAGCAGAGAAGCAGCAAATACTTATTTTAATGTCTGATTTTACCTGGCTTGAAAATTTGAGCATGTGTTGTAAGTTATATATAATATTGATTTTATTTATTATTATTTTGTTTTTGTTTTGAAGGTTGGCTCTGGATTACGTGATAGAGATTTCCATGTTGGTAGTCATAGGAACCAGGGTCCGACTGAAATGGTCATTCCACGTCCTTCAACACAGCCAAGAGATAAATACTCATGGGAGGAACCCCGCCCAGATCCTGACAATGTCTTCAATATTTTTGCTAGACATCAACGAAATCAAGGTATTTAATTCTGATGCATTTCTCATAATTGGATCATAGGTTCTGAAAGAGAATATTTTATCTAAAAACTGGCAATTCGTATTTTTTTTTTTAATTTTCAAAAGCTTGTGATTTTCTAACATGTATCAATGCAATTAGACTTGTAGGCAAAAATCTTTAGCATTAGTGCATTATGTGCTGGCATAAATTGGCCACTTAAAGCAAGTTGTTTTGTCTCACATTAAATGCTGGCATACATTGGCCACTAATTGTTAGTTAAGTGGGAATCATCTCATCTCATAACAATCACTAGTTATACTTTCATTTTAAATAAATATTGAACCATTTGCTTATCATTTTGCAGTCATCCATGAAGCTGCACCAAGTTATCGTGGCATCATCAAATTAGTCATTCAGAGTTGATAACTGTCTATAAATATCTTTAATAAAAGCATCCCCATTAAGAAAATGTCATAAAATCTCACAACATAAAAATGTTGTAACTGGAATGAGAATTTCATATTAATTTTAATAATTTTTCAATAATAAACATATAAAAGTTTTATCAAAAATAGTTAAATAACAATTATTGTTATATCTTCCTTATTTTCTCTGAGTACACATATCAAGTTACATCAACATAGATTATATAATCGTACAGGGTGAACAATTTTATAGCTTATCCTCTAGTTTAACACACAAGGTGCATATCGAGGGTTCAGTTCTAAGGGGCTATGTGTAGGAAGAACATAGGCACATGGCATATTTTTGCACTGAACCCTTGTACTGCACAAAATGTATTGTGATGGATTAAATCCATTAAAAGACAAAAATAAGCACAAACATTTTAAAGCCTCCATGTTCTTTCTTTTAAATATTATTATGAAGTTTTTCTCTAATGTTGTGTGGATATCGTAAAAACTTCCCCATGCTTGAAATGTTTGCTCTTTTTAGTCCCCTACCATCTTTAGCCGAAGGGGACTTTATTTTTCGTCTCCGTCTGTCTTTCTGTCAGTCCAAGAAAATAACGAGTTTTCCACACTTTTTAGCTCACCTGGCCAAAGGCCATGTGAGCTTTTGTCATCACTTGGCGTCCGTCATCCGTCTGTCCGTTAGCTTTTCACATTTTAATCTTCTCCTCTGAAACCACTG
>JAULBM010021345.1:0-12927 GCA_032357055.1 Geukensia granosissima | reverse complement strand
CCCCCCCCCCCCCCCCCCCCGCAGATGATTGGACTCTATATGGTATCAGATTCATTAATAGAAAGATTGGTTTCTGTGTTTGTGTTTTGTCTTTATTATTAGTCTTTTATTTGCTGTGGATTTTAAATTACTCTGTTAGGTTAGTAATTGTAAATAATTTCTAAGAATACCTTTATTTATTTTTTAAATTCTTTTCCTTTTCTAATCTTTGTCAATCGAAAGATTGATTTTTTATGTATTTTGTGAATATGTGTTAGATCTTTTTTAGTTTGTTTGATTTTAAAATACCTTTTCAGCTTATTGGTACTTTCGACCATTGTTTTGCTTATTTTTTGTTTGTGCAATGTTTCAGCAATCTATCTAAGGCACAATTCAAATAGTTGAAGACAACTATACAGCTATTATATTCACTATCAGAAGATTCCCATTTACGTTATCGACTGACAAATAATGTCGATCGTCCGATAGTTTGCATACCCCTGAGAATAAACTGTTCTTCTCCAATTGCAGATTTATTTTTATACTGTTATGAATCACAATTTATGGCAAAAATTAAAGAAGAAACTTTCCCAAACAGGATTTATGGACCAGTTTCATAAAACTTTTACATATTTGACTGATGTTTTAGCTTTGAATAAGCCAGATATTTTAGAAATTAAACAAAAGAAATTTATGTAATAGAACTTAACTTAAATAAATTTAGTAATGACTGGAGTCCTCTAGAGATCTGAATTTAAAACTAGTTTCTGGTTAAATTTTATAGCAGGGATACAAATAAAACATGGTTCCCAAGACTTTCAGAAAAATTTTATAACCGGTGCATAGATCTAATACAAATGTAGAGTTTTGAGATGGCAAGAGATTTCACAACATACCGTAACATTTAAAAATAACATTACATATAAAGCATATAAATTTAAATATAATTCATTAACTCTCGCTGGTCCGTTTAACAAACTTATCAACAATGCCTAGAGGATAGACGTTGAAATCAGAACATTTAGACTGGTTTTGTTTGTACAAATATTAATTCACTTATTGCTACCTTCACTGATATTAATAAATTTGGCATTGCATCCATTTTGTTTTATTGAGATCATCCAATTTAATAGTCGAACATATTATGTTTGATGACATCTCGTGTTGATAGACTTAATGTCTTGTCATCAGGAATCTCACAATAATCTTGTTTTCAATAACTACGAGGCATCTTCTTTTTGCTTGTAATTTGTTTAATACGTTTATTGTAGTTCAGGTATTTTCTAGTCGGATTAGCTTAATTTATGTTTAAGTTTAATAGTTCCAGTTAATGCCTTTTTCGATTTTTTGCACATCCTGTTAAGGGAAGGTTGGGATGCCATGAAACTATAACCTCACCACATATATATCTCAAATGCTTTTCCCAAGTCAGACATTGTGATTATATGTTTGTCTTAGTGTTAAATATTTTGTTACATCTATGTTTTTGATAAAATTCATGCAAGAGCAGTATTATTTTACGTATTCACGTTTCATGTATTTTAGTCTTGTTTGAAGGCCCAGTGGAGACTTGTAGACTAGTTTATTACCTTTGTTTTTTTTTTTAAGTCGGAGAGCGGTCTCTCCGAGAGATGTGTATATTTCGCAAGGTAAAATTTTCTACCAAATTTTACAAGGAGACGATTTTTCATTCCCAATTGTTTATTTCCCCTTCCTTGACAGGGACGTTTATTTCGCCCCTTCAAACGGTGTATATATTTCTCAGCCTGTTCGTTAACGGTGTTTGTAGCGACGTTTCAGATTTTTATGAACGCAATCTCTGTAAAACTGAAAAATTATTTAGCAAAGGGTTTCGTTACCTCAAACTGATTAAAACATTTACTAAATCGTTTAATTAATTTTAAGATTTAATATCAAATTTGTGCTTGTAATAATCTGACGAAAAACAGGAAATCACATACTATTTTTATGGAAACATGGTAAATAAAGACCGGAAATTTTAAATAAATCCACATGGTCTTTAAATTATTCTTAATAAACTTATCCATAAAGGGTTTCGTCACAGCATTAGTATTATTTATTTAAAATATGGTTTTTATTGGTACTATAATTGACTTCCTAGTTAATAGCTTAATACAGAACTCAACAGTTTATAGTTGTTATAAAATTTTGTACTTCCTGCCGGTTTATTTTAAATGGCATTTGCACGATTCCGTGTTTTCTTTGACTATCATATTTAAATACTAAACCCGATCGGACGTGTTTTCATTGACACCGTAGTAAACAAAACCTTATTAGATGGTCGGATGCTTTAGGGTTTTGAACACGCAAACAACAACTGCGAGTATTATTTCGAGATCGATATTATTTTTGTATCATGTTTTACTTTAAAATATATTTGTTGTTGGTTTTCAGTTTCGATCTTAAGTGTTACATCCATTTCAACCGATTTTTATCGAATGTTTTATTGCTGTTTCGTCACACCACTGTCCCAAGTTGGGAAGAATTGAGCGCTTGCAAACTGGTTTAGCCCCGCCACATACTTAATGTGCTTGACTTTGGTGGAATAGTCTTCTATAAAAATTGTGTCCTGTAACCCTGTCTATCAACTTAGTTGGCTGCCACAGCCTTAATTGTTTTGAAGAGATATTAAAGGGAAATTCATTGATCTAAACCTATAAATTATATTTTTTCATTGACTGATTGATAGTAGTTTAACGCAACATTGGTAATATATTTTAGCCATTTCGTGGCGGAAACATACATTGTCTTATAGTAAGAATACGTTTTCACAACTTAATTTTTGGTATTAAATGTTCTTAAATATTTGATTTTTGGACAAAAATTACTGCCACTTTGCAGACATCAGTTGAGGTTCTGTGCTTCTGTATGAAAATACAGCCTTCGAAGAGTTTTATGTAGGTTTATTAATTTTATTCATATTATATTAATATATAATCAAAGATCAAATTACAGATTTTTTTAAAGATCATAGACCGAGCTTTGGAAAAAGGCATTAAGTATTCTCTAAAGAAATGTTTTGTAAGTATCTTTAATATAAATTTGCTTGACACATAGTAATGCATTTGGTTTGTACAGGAATAGATAAGTACATGGTTTTGGAAGCATTTTGTGCCTCTTCTTGTGTCTTGTGACATATTAGTTATTACCAGCAAACCAAACACCTGACTTATAACATGTTGATGTTTACTAAATTAAATTCAAAAATAGCACTTCTTAACAGTATCTAATTTGCTATCTTAGAGCAAAATTGATATATAAGTATTATTATTGTTTTGCTTTAAGTACAATATCTTGGGATATTATTGCTGCTGACGCCTAAGTAGTTTCAAGTATCGGTACTCACACTTAGAAATTTCCATTAACAGTTTTGTATAAGGAACAAATTTATGTTATATATATGTATTCTACCAAGACATTTTATATACTAGCAATTTGCTTGACAACATCAAAAATAAGAATGTCATTCCTTGTATACTTTCCTAAAAACAAATCCTAGAGTTGATTTTTGTCGTGATAGCAATCAGTTGAAGCCATACTTCTGGTGGAACCATATATACAATCAGTAGTGGAAGCATTAAACATTTCATCGAAACAGGAAATACATTTAAATAATCTAGGTAAACAATTTATTTTGCTTATTTTGTTTAAACAAAACATTCTGCATTATTCAAGGAATTATCATAATTTTTCATATATCCTGTCTGGTTAAATACTTGTAAACAAGCACTGTCTAGGACTATTAACCTTAAGCAGTAAAAACATAAAGTACACACTGGCAAGTCCCAGGTATAAATTGGGAACCATTCAGAACGGAAAAATATGTTAATATTTGGCGAATTTAAAATAAATATGCAACAAACAATGTTGATAATTACCTCTTCAGAATGAAGTGAAAAAAATGATCGAACTAAGTAACATTAATCTGAAAAAGACAAGGCCCGATCCCTGTTTACTATCAAAGAACATAGGGAAAGATTAAATGTTGTGTAAGAGTTATCTTTATACAAGTTGTTATCGTTACAAATATGTTTTAACCGTACACCGGATTGTGTCTTTCTGGCATATATTCCATATTCTTTTGTTTAAAATTTGATTGCTTGATCCATTTTTGCCAGAAATTATCAAAACAAAAAATTCGACTGGAAAAAGAAATGAAAATTCATATCTGCAGTAAAATATATGCAATTTGTGAAACATTTTATTGCTGAAATAAGAATTTATATTTACACTCACTTTTTAAAAAGTGTTGATTATTGGAAACAATTTTCTAGATTATATATTGGATTATGTAAATTTGGAAAACATTCATAATAAACTTTACAAGATCGGAAATGCTACCGTCAGAAATATTTCTACGTCAGCAGGAGGCACAGGTAAGTGTATTTATTATTAATGGCATACTAGAATTGCTTTTAAACAGCACAATCTACTCCTAATTTAAATATACAATTTCAAATTTCAAATTAGATTATTGATTTGTTTTTGCCTTACCAGACAAAAAAATTATTGGTATATCTTTTAAGAGAAATCTGTAAATATCCAAATTAAAATAATTCAAACTGTAGATACTGTTTTGTAGGTAAATTCATTCAGTTTACCATTTCAGAGGCTGCAACAACATAATATTGCACAATTTATTAGTACTCATATATTTTAATATAAATTCTGCTTAGATTAAAATGAAGCTAAATGTTTACCTTATTTTTGTGTTATAAACAATTTCTTCATTTCTATGACTGCAGTATAGTTTATCCATATTAAGTAAATAAAAGTCAAATTCGTTGTACCTATTTCCATTTTGATCGATCCATTCAAATAAAGGCGATTATGCCTGTTCTCATCTAAAAGTTTCATTACAGCACTGGGAAGAGCGGGACTGGTCATTTCTTTAATAGTCTTAAATCACGAAAAGCTTACCAATGTTGATCACGTAGAAAACAGGTAAGATAATATTAAAAAATTACAAATATTTGAAATTCGAATACAAGTAAAAAGTCCACAGTAGAATACGTATGCGATAGATCATATGTGCACAAAGTAAAGACAGAAGTACCAAATGGGAAAACGGTTACAAAAACGAACATAAACCTAGAATCCAAGAACTCCTTCCCAAAACAAATGTAAGGCCATGTGCTATTGAGGTTCAAGTGCCTTTATCAAAAGAAAGGGAAAAGGTAATAAAATAATATTTCCTAATTACAATTGCCAAAAATGAAAAAAAAAATACGAAACTGGTAATGTGGTATGATCGTTCAAGTGACATCCATTTAAAAAGTTCAAATTACCAACAACTAAACATCTACAGGTTTATTGTATTGCCGTCATCAATGGACAAATATTCTCACCGTAAGGCAATCTGTAGAAGTCCCCTAAACAAAAATAAATGTGAAAACATTCAAATTTAACAGCCATCCGTCAAATAAACTTGCAATGTTAAACGAGTAGTTGTAAAATGCAAAAATTTACATCATCCTGAATAAAGGTTCTTGGTTAAGGACAGGCGCACTAAATATATGGAAGGTTATGCATGTTTGTAAGCGCCCATCCCCCTTTCCCTAACTTTAGTCAGTGTTTTAACAAAATGATATAAAATATAATTAAAAAGCTAAATGTATTGGATTTAACTCCTATAGTCTACACTCATTACGAAAACAATAACAAAGAAATTTAAAGATAAAAAGATGTAACGACCGTAAAAGAAGCATAGCTGTTTCTGACAGCTAGTTCAAAATCAAAACACAAGTGAAAATATACCTGGTTTCTAAACTGAGACGTCAATTAAAACATGTCAATTTTGTTTTATAGTATATGAAATATTATTATTTTAAAAAAAGACAATGAATGACATATAATACAACGCATAAAGATACAGAATATCCGTCTTGGAAACTGTATCTGTAATCAGTAGAACTCAAGAAAATACAGCAAAGGACATGAAGGTTGAAGAGATTAAAAAATGTTAAGAAGGCAAAAAAAGCACATAAAACCCCAAAGAGAAAACTGTGATTTAGAAACATGAATTCCACTACATCAGGGTAAATGCAGGTGGTTTACTAACAGCATACAAGTAACTGTTCATACTTAAATTGACAGTGGGTTTAGGGGCATTAGTTTTTCCCCAGGTAAATTCACTAAAACAGTTTCATAATAATTCACGATTAAAAAGCCCCCTTCATCGACCAGTATTCCTTGCAAGTCATCACGCAGCATCAGAATATTTTTAAGATGACACTCCACAACTTGATTTTTTTTCGATGATTCACTCAGACCATTGGCGTCGTCTTCTGTCTGGTCATCCTCGCTCTACTGTATGTTACTTACATAACACAATGACGCTTACAGCTACATTCCGAGCAATGGTATTCGGAGTCGTTGGCAAAGGAGGTTCATATATTATTTGTCATTGCTTATGTTTTAGAAGAATAAGATAACAGAATTTAAAAAACAGAAACCATATAGTAAGCCATATCCTTTCTGTATATAATATATATTTCCTTGTTGATATAATGAAATTATGTTTATTTCCAAATAACTTGGTACGCAATCCTTACACGAAGATAAAAAAATAACCAGCCAATCCGTAAAATACCGTCAGGAAAATTGTCGCTTTTATTTCATTAATACGACCTCGAAACAAAATTTTGGTAATTGTTTATGGATTAATAAAAAACAAAATAGTCTTAGGTGTTAGCATTTCGGGTATATTTAGATTTCGTACACTTCACCTGTAATACATGTATATCGAACATATTTTCTATTTCTACAGAAATCGAAATATCCGTGACACGGCTTCTTATGATAAGTTCAATTCATGATTGACAATGGGCTATTATCATCCCAAAAATGAAAATTTTATCCATTAACAGCATTACATCCATTTCAGATAGAATTGTGTAGCTGCTTTCATAATAAGAAAGGACGAGTTCTAGTCCTTGAAATATTGCTGAAGTACCAACCATTCATTTTCTGGTTTCGTTTACACGGTTTAGGAAATATTAGTAGTTTAAAGTTCAGTTTCCACAAAATAGCTTCTATCTGGATTTGGCTTTTTATTTCGATTTATTGGGATTTGAGTGCTTCTTTTGCTATGTTTTGACTTACTACGCTTTGGTTCTAATGCTACTGATGGGCGACTACTCCTTGCAATGTACATATAGCATACTTAAATTCTACATATTTATTCAACATTGGTAATTTGGTATTTTAAAAATATTTTATGGCTTTGAGAGGAAATGTCCGGTATCATATAGAAATAGTAAATGTGGCATGGTTTTCCATTAAGGACAGCCATCCACCGAATGACAGTCGATTTAAAAAAAGCTTAAAATAAAATTAGATGAAATAAAACATTTGAATGGATTTTATGCGGAATCTTTTTTTTTTACAAAAATGTGGTTTTCAGAACTCATAAAAGTAGCCATCGGACAAAAATCTTAATTCGGGCACTTTTGTAACATGAAGTAAAATAATGAGATTGGCATACAGATTTTTGACATCTTGGCTCATAGTTTTTGCATTCCAATATCCAAAAGTTGGATTTTTGACTTGAATGTCAATATTCCATACTTATGACCAAGTGTATATTTTGATTTTGGATGCTACGTCTTCAGTATCATTCGGTAACGTATATACATAATTTATTAAGTTGGATTTTTGACTTGAATGTCAATATTCCATACTTATGACCAAGTGTATATTTTTATTTTGAATGCTACGTCTTCAGTATCATTCGGTAACGTATATACATAATTAAGATATGGTAAATTACCCAAATTTTTATTTGCATGTGTACGTTCAAAAAGCCACGAATAATTGAAATATCTTTGGATGGTATTTGATACATTTTAAGAAAATCATATAGTTCTAAATTTCTGAAACGAAAGAGTGACAAATAGTTAAATCCTAATGCTATTTGTAATTTGATTCATAAAGATTACAAAACTGTTATTTTTTATGCGTGAACAAAACTTTCGACGAATCCTATCAAATAACAGTAAATTAAAAATGTATAAGCAGCTTTCTCTGCTCTATTTGAATATTTCCTTTATAGCCCTAGTTACAATATTTGTTCAGTAAACGAGCATTCTGTAATTCAATGGTCAATTTTGCAAAAATTATTTTTTAACAATTAATTTGTTCTAAGTCATGCCTTGTCCTAGCAAAATGCAAAATGTAAAAATGTTTTACACGACGATAAGATCTAACATTTACTTTTAACATTTACTGCATTTACATAAAATGTTTAAAATGTTAACACCTTTCTTTTCCAGTTTATAATTTCGTAACCAGTTGTTTATCTTTGCAACATCAAAACAGAAGAATATTTTTGAACCCCATCCATTACCTTTTACTGTAAATGTCCCACTGTACTTTTTTAATCTGTTTTTTTTTCTAGAAGTATCAAGAAAAATTTGCTGCAGGTTATGCGATCAACAATCAATTAATCTGTTGTTTCCAGACCAATCCTTTTCTCTTCTTTTTATCAAAAAACCATTTTGTTTTTGAACATTCGATGGCTTTTCATTATTTGCACTCCGTGCTTGTTATTATTGTTTTTGAAAGATTTTCTCATCATGCTGACGAAGGGATGTTGTTGCACGCAAGTGGTGATAATTATTCTACCATCTCAGGTGCAAAATACATTAAGGTCGAACACCGTAGTTGATAGCTCGACAATTGAAAATAGTTACCTGTTAAATTAATTGTAGTTTGGAAGTTACCTAAAATGTCTAAGGCTTTTCCTTTAATGCGGGGGTAACCCTTTGTGTAGTTTGTTCAAATTGTTTTGGGGTGATGTTTGTGCTTCTCAATTCATCATTGTATTTCTAACTAGATTACCAGTATTTTGACCCCGAGCACTCCCGATGAGTTGTCCTTTAACAAAATGACCATAAAGTGCATCAAATTTAAAATGGTTTTCTGTCGTTCATTAAATAGAGTTCCCTTCGGTCATACTTAATTTCTACTTTTGCATTTTTGTATAACATCAGTTATCACCATATGCATATGAATATAATTCACAGTGCAATTTTAAATTCGCCTGATAATATCATCCAAGTTCGATTACTAATAAATAATGCTTATAACCACAAGATACCAACATAAGCCAGATTGATATGGTAAGGAAAGACGACTAATTAGTATAAACATGGGGGATGTGTCATTGATTGTCCATAATTTTTGGTTAATTGATTAGGGTTGAAAGCCACTTTCAACAATATTTCAGTCATATCGCGGTGGTCAGTGTTACTAGTGGAGGAAGCCGGAGTACCCAGAGAGAACCACTGAAATTGGGCAGGTAACTGACAAACCTTATCACGTGTGATGGAAGTTATACGCAACCTGCTTTTGAATGGTACAAACTCAGGCGCGAACTAACGCCATATAGGTGATAGACTACAGTGATCTATACAGGCAAATCAACTACCTAACCATTCGGAAACACCAAGCACCCCAATTTTCATGAGACATGCATCCAACGACAGTCGAAGTTAAACTTTATCGTTTGTAAGCTGGGGTAATTTAAGCTACAATTCTTATAGACGCAAACATAATAAGGGAATATAATCCATCAAACCATTAGACAGTCAATGTTGAATAAAACCCCGTGGTGGTAAGATAAATCACTAATTTGTATACCAACCAATGTACTTACTCTATATACTGGTTTAATTGTCTATTTAAATATCCCGTCAACAGATATCCGTTTGGAGGTGGATCTACCGTTTAAAGGGGGAATGACAGGCGTTTTTCCGTATTAAGACTGGCTTAGGAATACCTGGAGCTTGTCACAAGTAATGGGTTTCCACTTTTGTTGAATGATTGTGAGATCATGTAGATTCAACAATTAATTACGTAGATGGAGTAGGATATCCTTGACCTTTACCTCACACATTCCATTGTTAGATGCAAATAGACTGCCAAGTTGAAGACACGTGAACATTTGTCATGAGGATGTTTTCATAACAACATACAAATATCGCTTTAGAATTTTAACCTGTTCAACGTGTGAAGGTTACATTATCTTTCGGTTTACAACCTGTCATTCCTATAAAATAATATCTCAGAAGTTTTAAATGCCAAATTTTACCAATTTGTAAAAACTGTAGAATTCCTCTTAAAGCGAACTAGGAACAATTCAAAAAAGAAAAAAAATACAGTATTTTATTTTTCAGTCACGAACAATGACAAATTTATAATATAAGAATATACAGCCTTATCTAAGCTAGGTAAATATATAAGACCAAGAAACAGGCCATAATATAAATACTTTTGAATTTAGCCAAAATAATAATATGAACGACCTGGATCTTGAAACAAATAACCGACCCTAATTATGTTTTGAAAAATAATAATCTAGACAGAAAATTCTCTTTTTTAAGTTAGCTTGAGCATTCAAGCCACACTTGCATATGTAGTGTATATTTCTCAGCTGATACTCTTCTGCAAGGCATATGCTTCCAATCATGATTTTATTGACTGAGTGTTGCTGCTGACAAGAAAGCTACTGAACCAAGGGTTTCTCAAGGAAATATTAGTCTCACTTCGGAAATTTTTCGGTCGCCATCATGGTTTAGTTTGCCCATACAAAATATCCATTTCACAAATGACAATGGATATCTTTCCACTGTCGTGACTACAAATCCGTTTCTTTACCTCGTGTGACTAACACCAATTGCGTCTATACACTAGCTTTGTGTTCTGAGTAACACGACGGGTGCACTAGTGGAGCAGTAGTTGCTAATTCTTCCGAAGCACCATGGTTTTTGTAGGGTTCGTGTTACTCTAGATTTAGTTTTCATTGAAGTGATTGTATACTATGTTTGTCTTCCGTTTTTTTTTGTTGACCATGGTCTTGTCTGTCTTCTGATTTAACGATTTCTGTCTGCCCCTTTTCTGTCTTCGAATTCTTTTTCAAAAACAGAGTAAAAAACTGTGACAATTTCACAATTTTGTTGGATAATATTTACATTTGATATTCATTTATAAAAGTTTAGATGATATTAAAATTGTAACAGTCGTATCATTTCAGATATATGTTAATGACAAATGAAAATATATCTGTGGTGGAAAGTGTAAGCCCTGTAATGTCGCTATCAGGTTACAGTGGCCTGAAGGAGATATCACTACAACACATCTTCAGTATAGGCCATACTTATTTACCAGAGGTAAGTATCACTCTGATCCCTGTCTTGGACAATTTTTGTCTCTTTTGCTAAGATATGTCATTTGATATAAATCAGTTCTATCTGCTTAATATGATTTTGTACCTAATTTTGGGGAGAAAGGTTTTATTTGATTTGGGTCTAGGTTCGAATTGAACAGCTGTTTCGTAACCCGCATCTAGCTGTTGTCTGTAGAAGGATACAGAGTGCAATAATTTGGTTCTGAGAGTCAATGGAAAGCAGTTGATGTTCGAAAACTTTGTCTAATGATGTTTGGTCATACCATAGCAATATAAGGTTCTTGACCGACGTAAATTTTACAACGAAATTTCAACAACTAATAAAATTTAGCAAAGGGGCCAACTGTTTGCAGCCAGTCTAGCTGTTTAAAACTGTTCAGTTATATCAACAGTATGCGACAGGAATTCATTGATTATAGTGCAAATGTCGATTTTTATATATAACACGGTTATTTAGTAGGAAACTACTAAGGTATATCAATATATAAAGTTAATAATAAATATCGAATGTTCTAATCCTTAAAGTCTGAATCTTACAAAGATATTGAAATTAACTCAAACCCCACCGACATTGTATTTTATGAGAGTGAAAATGCTACATCCGAAAAAGCGTGAAAATATTAAGTCGTTGCATGAAAGGAATGTTAACTGATTAAGTGTGAATAACATCGAGAACGTATATGTTGCGGTACTCAGGATGAAGTTGTTATATAAATTTCGTCTAAAGATTCAATCTTTACTCAGACCAATGTAAAAAAAAATATCAACCAAATCAATTTATGACCTTTTTTAATCTTCTCTTTTCGAGATCATCTTAGACATTAACCAAATTATTATCGACGCTTCGTATTTGTATTTGTAGGCTCAATCAACTTTGAATTTCTCAGCAGATTTGTTAGTATTTTGACAGATTTATTTCACAACTCGTTCTGAAAAACGATATATAACAAAAATACATGCAAGGTGGTAAAGTTATGTTTTGTCTTGGCAGAACACAAATCAAAGAAGAAATTTATAGTATTTTTTCGTAATTTTGTAACGGAAAAATTAAAGGCATTTATTAATGAGTCTTGCCAGGATAAGAATTCTAGCTAATGGCTGCAAAAGTCACCGGGGACTAAAACCAACCAGCCGTGAAATACACCCAGTGGTAGTAATAAATGGATTACAAAATACCAAAATAATTTGAAGTACTGTATGACCATTTCGATGACTGACAACTCGTCAGCAGTGCTCGACGTCAAAATATAGACCACCTCTGAGTCACAACTCCGACAATTTTTTGGTGCGAAATATCCATTTAACAAATGACAATAAATATCTTTCCACTGTCGTGACTACAAATCCGTTGCTATACACCGATTGTGACTAAACATCGGCTTTAACACGGAATAACACTAAGGGTACATTTCGTCGGGTTCGTGTTATTCCAGCTTTAGTTTTTCAGTGAAGTGTTTTATGTTTCGTCTCGTTTTGCTGACTATGGTCGTATCTGTCTTCTGACTAAACGATATATGTCTGCGTCTTTGATATCTTCGAATTCTTTTTCCTTTTATCTTTTGCTACACAAGGTTTTTTTTTACAATTCCAAGCGGTGGAATCTTTTGATTAAAATACCCACATGGAAATACTCCTGTCAGGCAGTTTTTTCTGTTACGGGATAATATTTATGAAAATGAAACGATATTTGGTTAATGTCAAAGAGACAACACTCCAACCATCAGAAAAACAGGAAATCT
>JAULBM010021334.1:0-11349 GCA_032357055.1 Geukensia granosissima | reverse complement strand
CAATTCCACCCCTGTTGAACGCCTTGTGCACAAAAGTTCTTTCCATAAAACAATACTTAAAGGCGGGGGACCTTGAGCGCTGCTCTATTTTTTAACATACAACAGGTTTGATTTGAAGAAAGTCAAATTTAGAAAGAATGTTAGTTGTTCATGCTATTTTGTTATGCTACTTAAGCATAAAAAATAGTAATGAAAATTTCCATCAATGTGCTTTTGCAGCTGTAGTGGCAAGAATGGACATTTGGTGAAATTGGTACATGTACGTCATTAGTAAAATAAAAACAAAGATAAAGATTGTATGTTAGGTAACAAGGAGAACACATCTAGCTCAATGAGAATCAGAAAATATAAATTATGTTTTTCAGATTTTATCCTTGTGTCATGTGATTAAATTACATTTTCAGATTTTATCCTCGTGACATGTGATTATATTTTATTTTTCAGATTTTATCCTTGTGTCACGTGATTATATAATATTTTTTGAAATTTTATCATTGTGTCATGTGATTAAATGATGTTTTTCAGGTTTTATCCTTGTGTCATGTGATTAAATTCTGTTTTTCAGATTTTATACTTGTGCCATGTGATAAATTATATTTTTCAGATCATGTGATTAAATTAAATTTTTCAGATTTTATCCTTGTGTCATGTGATAAATTTATATATTTTTCAGATTTTATCCTTGTGTCATGTGATAAACGGCCACCAGTTGTATACACACCCTGTCCATACTGTGTTTGTTGTTTTATGTCTGTGTATATGTATAGCTTTAACTGTAACTTTTGATGAGATGTGGAGAACACAATGGGCTGTTGTCTGGCTGTCTTTAAAGGTATTTTGTTGAAACTTAAGGCTTCTAATTGTATGGTTTAGAATGTAAATAAGATTGGTTGAAGGTGTTGGTTTAAAAAAATAATCATTTTTCTGATCAAATATGATTGATTGAATGGTGCTTAACGTCTAGTGGCAAATATTTCATGCATATTCAGGAGGAAAGCATGTTAATGATGAGTGATGATGAATGAACCCTGCCTTGTACTAAACGGACATGCTGAGCGAGATTTTTAACATACTAGCTCACAAAAGCAACAGTCCGCAGGAAGACTTGGCACTTTACCAAGACACATTATTCTGACTCTGGGCCGTCCAGTCTTTGCTCTTACTCCTGAATGCTGCTTGCTTAGTGGAGAAGTAGCAAATACCAATTTTAATGTCTTTGGTTTGAACCGGATAGGGATCAAACCCACGACCTTTTGCACTTCAGGTGAGCACACTAACCATTACACTAAGAAGGCGGTTGTCTGATCAGATATGTAAATAGCTTACATGACGAAGAAATAAGCTGTCAATTAGACAGCTGTGAGAAAAATGATGCTTACCAAACAGCTAAAACTACATGATTGTTTACTTTCCATATTTAAATAAAGGTTCACACATTAATTTGGATACTTTATCACAAAAACTTTTGTTGAATTTGCATAAAATTTTTTGACTATTTTTGGTTGTTTTGTATGTATGTATTTGTTGAATTTGTTTTGTAGATCACAGGTCCTTTTGTTCAGATAGGAGCAGTGACATTAATGACAGCACTAACATGGATTATAGCCAGACAATGGTTTACTTTATCAAGCTGTTGTAAGTATTTAAAAGAAAGACTATGGAATATATGCCAAAAAGACACAATCCACATCTTTTTGGATTTGCCTTCATCAGACAGTCTAGGGTCAAAAAAAAGGAAAAAGCGTATTTGTCAAAGCGTATTTGTCAATCTGTTGACTTTAGTTTACTAGAATATCCGTGGGGCACGAAACAAGTTCTTAAAACAAATAGTGCCTTGCATTTTCTCTTTTTTCAAACAGATTGTTGACAAACAAGAAATTGTAAATGCCTAAATTTCACTGCATACAAAGCACTTTTCTGGATTTACCTTCATCATGTACATTCGGGAACTTATATCAGAAAACAGGGAATTATGTGCAGGTCAATAGCTGCCCATCCTGTAATTTTTAAAATAATTTTGTGGTAGGGCTGATCGGATCAAGTTACTTGATAGAAACTAAAAATATAAGAATTTACAATGTATGAAAGATACTGCTGACAAGTTGATATTTCTATAAACAACATATTTTATTACTTTTTACCCCCCTTTTTGGAATATTTGAATAATGACATAAAGAAATGGATATATAGATTATCCTTCTGCTTCTAGATGGTTGCGGAATTTCTCCACTCGAGATAGTAAAATTTGAAAATTTATCTATCTAGAGTGGGATAAATATTCCTTAACTGACTAGTAGCAGAAGGAGAATCTGTCTCTAATATGAATAACTACCAAAACATTGTTTTATCAAGTAACCCTTTTGGAGACCACATTTTTTGGTACACTGCATATCCATGGTATCGCCGAGGAATACGTTGCAATTTAAGAAAACGACGTAAGAAAAATTCAAAATGGTTTGCAAACACTTTTTACCTAAAAAGGAGTTCACACATAAATAATGACATTTTTTGTCGGGCTAGAAAAGAAAATATAAATGATATACTTAATGGCAGTACATACGACAACTCTTGTATCAATGACATGACATCATCTGTAAATATATTAAGGCAAAGTGATTTTTCAGTAAAGAAATTCTGAAACATGCCAAGAATGGTACGTAAGTTTAAAGTAATTAGCAGGCAAAAGTTCAGAATATTCTTTGTGCAAGAAATAGTGTTTTTAATCAATCATTTGGATTGCATTGGAAATCTTGCAGTTAAATTTAACCAACAGTGGTTAAAAATATTACTAAAATTTAACCAACTGCTTAATCATGCTAAGAATAGGAAAAAATCATCATTACACCCTGTATATAACAATATAAACCACACTTGATAGTTGAATTTTGAATATTTAATTTTAATAAACAGCGAGATAATGTGGTCAAATATGCGTATGTAAGAAAAGCAAATCTTGTGATAAAACAGGAGACTACTACAGAAAAGTCATTCCATGTTTTTTTATTTTTAAAAACTTCTCAGGTGATTGCAGTAATGCAAGTACAGTTTCATGTAGCAGTGCATTGAATTTACGGGGACCAATAAAAAATGCATATTGGCCGTATGAATGATCTGTATTATCTGATTATTTATTTTGACATTTAGGGTATTTGGTTAGACAGAGTCTACCGTATTCAAGAAGCAAACATTATAACTGTCAGATTTTAACAAGAAAGACAATTGCGTGCATTTATTATTGCAATTGGTTAGTTTTAGGCAATAATGCGAGTTTTATTATTGTGACTTCTTAAAATCTGTAGTGAAATACTACTGACAAAATCAGAAATGTGAGTTTTATTTATTGCGATTTGAACCCTGTTGCAATTTTCACAATAATAAATACATTGCAATAATTTCTGAATTTACAGTAAGTTTCATATTATTATTTTTCAGGTATACAGTTGTTTTGGTTGGTGATATATTTGATGGTCATGACAGGACTTTATATATCACCATTATTTATTGATTCACCTTGTGTCAAGGCTATTAAAGATATACCTCCAAAGCCGTATATATTTGCTCACAGAGGAGCATCCGCTGTAAGTTTGCTATGTTTAGATCTTGGACTTTCTATGTTTTGGTTCTGATCTACTGATGAGATAATGTACATATAGCATACATATTTATTCAATATTGGTAATTTTGTATTTTAATGAGTATTAGAGTTGTTGTACCAGTAACATTTAACTTATTACTTGGATAGTAAAAAATAAGCTTAGATGAAAGATATTTGCTTGAATAGAACCTCAAACAATCAACTCAAAACTTGATGTGCTGAAAAGAATAACACTAGCTTGCTCCTTACTTTGTATGAGAGCTTAGATTTATGTAAAAAAATATTTAGACATCATACAGTCATCTTTTGGTAACAGGTGGTAATTTTACATTTTCGTGACTGCCTCAATGGTGTATTGGTTAGCATGCTAGCCTCGGGTGCAGAAGGTTGTGGGTTTCATCTCTGGCCAGGTCAAACCAAAGACATTATAATTGGTATTTGTTGCTCTTCCGCTTAGCATGCAGCATTAAGCAGTAAGAGCAAAGACTGATCAACCCAGAGTCAGCCAAGACTGGTCAACCCAGAGTCAGAATAATGTGTCTGGGTTAAGTAGCATGTCTTTTTGCAGACCTTTGCTTTTTTGAGTTAGCACATTAAAAATATGGCTCAGCATGTCCGTCTAGTAGAAAGCAGGATTTATTCATCATCATTCATTGATATGCTCTCGTCATGAATATGCATGAAATATTTACCGCTGGATGTTAAGCAATATTCAATACATTTTTGTTCATTTAATTATATGAACTTAATGATTCTTCATAACTCTTGACTGATTTATATTAAGATTGCTTAGACATAAGGACTCACTAATGAAGATCTTTTATTTTCCATGTACAGATAGCACCAGAAAATACTCTAGTTTCTTTCCAAACTGCTCTTAAATATAATGTGTATGGTCTGGAGACAGATGTTCAAATAAGGTAATATTTAAAAAGAGAACATAGTTTGCTTTAGAATAAAAATCATTTCAAATATTGCAGATGTAATTATATGAGGTTTCAATAATTTTTTCTGATACAGCTATGTGGAACCAAATTTGGTTGAATGATCGTTGGGTTGCCATTGGGTGTTCCCATCCACTAACCAAGATTATCAACAGTTTTTTTTAATGTTTACCCAGGGCCTAATCTAGGATTCAGTGAAAGGGAGAAGTGACTTCTCTCTTTCAGGAGGGAAAGGGAGAAGTGAATTTCATTGGGGAGAAGTGGTACTTCTGTGTGAGGGTATTTTGGGTTTTAAAATGGACATATTTTTTTTTAAAAGATAAAACAAATAAGCAAGTTCAGTTTCATTAATTATGTCTATAATTTCTTGTATTATGATACCAAGTATAACCATAACAAGGAAAAGTAATGAAAATACTAAATGAATGCAATTCATATTATGTCTCTCGAGAAAAGTGCAATGGAAAGAATGAACACCAATAGTTTGTGGATTGTATGTAATAAGTACAACCTCTGAGCAGAAATATGTATTTTTTTTAAGTTTATCAGTCCTTATAAGTGGCCACGGGTCTAAAGACGTAATGTTACTGTCATCAATTTTTTTTTTCTTTATTGTTTTTTATTATTTCTAAAATCCAACTTCTTTTTCGTGAATCTTGTATTCAATAGATAATATCCATGTTACAAGTGGCTGTCATCGATGAAAAATATTCTGACTTGCTTAGAAACAATGACAATAAAATATTTTTTTCAATGAAAGTTTTCTCTGGGCCTCAAAAATTGCCACTTTTTTTGTTGTTTACGATTTGATTCTGGATTACCCGGAATTGTGATAAAATTTGAGTGATCTCTGTTTCGTCAAAATTGCACAGTGATTTTGCTTCACTTAAAAATACTTGCGATGGCGACTTCAAGCAATTTTCAAAATTTTTTAGCGTCTTAAATCTTGCTGCCTAGATTATGCACTGGTTTACCAGCTGAACCAGTTGGAGCCAAAATTTAGTTTAATGTTCCTTTACCAAAAAGTTGTTGGGCAACTTTACCAACTGGCTGCCACAGGCAACTAATTTTAACATGGGACTATCGAAAATTCAGTTAAGAATATTCTTGTATGAAACTGCTTAGCCAATTGGAAATAAACTCAAGTAGAGTGATACTAAGATGGTTGTCTACCAAAAAAAAAAAAGATCCTGCACTGACTGTCCAACCAAGGTGGCCACCACATAGGAACTTAGTAAATCATAGGAATTCACTTCAATTTTTTTCTAGAAACTAATTAGCCAATTGGAACCAAATTTGGTGGGTTGTCCTAATACGATCTTCCTTCAAAATTATATTTGGCATCCCCAAAGACCATCCATAATGTATGCAAATGATAAACTTAATTTGACAAAGAACCCTATGAGAAATCTACTTAAGATTTTTGAATGAATCTCCTGAACAATGTGTATCGGTAACATGGGACCTAATGGGAAATTCATTTTAAATTTTTCTTGGTTGAAATTGTTGTGCCAATTGGAACAAAATTTAAGTGAAAGGGTCCTAAAACGATCTCCACAAAAATTCTATCTGCCATCACCAGTGTCCCACCAAGATGGCCACCACAACCAAATTTAGTTAATCACAGGACATCAATGGGAAATTCACTAAAAATGTTTTTATGTGAAACTGCTGAGCCATGTGTAACATGGGATTAATGGGAAATTCACTTAAAAGATCTTCTTGTTTGAGGTGGCTAAGCCAATAGGAACAAAAGGACACAGGTTTTTAAGACCCATTTTAGGCTACAGAATTTGGCTGAAATGTGAAATGTAATTAATTTTTATTATTCTATATTGTTTATATTGGATAATGTCTATAAAAAATCAACAATTTGTTTTGAGTTTAATTTGTTCTACAATGATCACATGACACAAAGAAATTGCTTTTAATTATGAATATATAGGAATTACTAAGTTTGATACAGCATTTAATATAAATTTTTCACTTTTAATATATGCACGAAAACATCAGAACCAAACTTTTTACTTCAGTATGTCATCCAGTGTCCAATGATCAGAAAAATAAATATCCAGTGTCCAATGATCACACATTTAAATATCGAGTGTCCAATGATCACACAAATAAATATCCAGTGTCCAATGATCACAAAGATAAATATCCAGTGTCCAGTGATCACACAAATAAATATCCAGTTTCCAATGATCACAAAAATATCCAGTGTCCAATGATTACAAAAATAAATATTCAGTGTGAATTTTTTGTATTTGGGGTGAAGATTCGTAAATTTTGCCCTTCCCCAGTTTCTCAGCTTCATACAAAAAATTGATATTTCTCAAACATTGACATAATTTTGTATGTATATGTATAATAGTTTCTAAATTGCAATACTTGGTCTGAAACAGTCTCTGTAGAAGTAAAAATTTATTCATTTCAGTTATGATGGTGTGCCATTTTTGTTTCATGATAAAACATTCCGTAGAACTACAAACATTGCCAGTGTCTTTCCTGAATATGCCGATAGTCCAGTGTCTGCTTTTAACATATCAGAAATTAAACAGTTAAATGCTGGAACTTGGTTTTTACAGGTAAGGATAATAAGGTTAAAATTAGCTGTGTTCTTTTTATGCCCCACCTTTAGTTGACTGGGTATAAGGTTTTATCCCCATTGATCGGTGTGTATATATATATATATATATCATACACTGGTAAATTTTTGTCAAAGATTTCTTAGCTTGTATGTGTGGGATTGATTTGATATTTGGTCAGAAGCATTATCAGAGTGAGTTGTACAATGTCTCCCCTTTTCAGATCCAACATTATGTGTTTACTACCTGTTTGCCAAGACATTGATTGATTTTCTGTTCTGTAAAATTTTCTTCAAAGATTTTTCAGCTTGTGTATGTTGGATTGATTTGATGTTTGTTCTGAAGCATTATAAAGGTGAGCTGTAGCCTGTCTCCCCTTTCAGGTCTGTCATACAATATGTCTACCCAGTTTAACCCCGCCACATACTTATGTGCCTGTCCTAAGCCAGCAACCTGTAGTCCAGTGGTTGTCTTTGTTTAATTAGTAATTTATTGTTATTTGTTCAGCATTTTTTCAATTGTTGTGTTTTATGAATAGTTTCACATTTTGTAGTTTGGGCCCTTTAAACTTCTGTTATAGTATGGACTCTGGTTCATTGTTGAAGGCCGTAATGGGACCTGTAGAAGTTAGATTCCACTGTCATTTGGTGGGTGGCTGTCTCATGGACAATCATGCCACATCTCCTATTTTTATAGTACAATGTATTAATGAAATAGTACAATCTTAGTATAAGGGTGATAATAGAGTTAAAAATATTACTATTTCAATAAAGCATTTACTTATTACAGATGGATCCTTTTGGGACTGTTGGAGATTTGTCCGAAGAAGAAAGAACTTTGTATAGTAATATAAGCATTCCAACTTTAGATGAATTGTTAGCATTAGTAAAGAAAACAAATGTAAAGTTATTAGTTGATTTTTATGGAACAGCTGAGTGGAACCCCTATCTTAATGAGACATTTGACAGATATTTTGATACAGTTGAAAGTAATGGTATTCCAAAAGACAGGGTAAGTGGAAAAAAATGGATTTATGTACTAATCAACATATAACAATGTGTGGCACAATATAGATTCATTATAAGATAATTTGCATGTTTATTGTCTATGCTTCATTGTCACCCAAGCAGGGAAATTTAAATGAGACTTCCAACTAAACACTGGCACAGTCACCCAAATAATGAATTTTAAATGAGATTGCATACAAAACACTGATACAGTAAATTTAAATTAGACTGCAAACAAAGCACTGACACAGTCGACCACATAGGAAAGTTTAAATGAGACTGCCCAGCAAAACACTGATATAGTCAGCTACACAGGGAAATTTGAATGAGACTGCCCATAAATCACTGACACAGTCACCCGCACAGGGAAATTTAAATGAGACTGCCCATAATTCACTGATACAGTCACCAAATGAGGAAAAATTTAAATGAGACTGCCCACAAAACATTGACACAATCACCCACACAGGGAAATTTAAAGGAGACTGCCCATAAATCACTGATATTGTCATCAGATAAGGAAATTTAAATAACACTGCCCTCAAAATAGTGACCCAGTCACCCAATGAGGAAATTTAAATGAGACTATCCATAAATCAGAGACATAGTCACACATATAGGGAAATGTAATTGAGACTGTCCACAAGGCACTGACAGTCACCCACACAGGGAACTCTAAATGGGTCTGTCCACAAAACACTGACAAAGTCACCAACACAGGGAACTTTAAATGGGACTGTCCACAAAACACTGACACAGTCACCCACACAGGGAACTTTAAATAGGACTGTCCACAAAACACTAACACAGTCATCCGCACAGGGAACTTAAAATGAGACTGCCCGCAAAACACTGACACAGTCATCCACACAGGGAACTTTAAATGGCACTGACACAGTCACCCACACAGGGAAGTTTAAATGGCACTGACTCAGTCATCCACACAGGGAACTTTAAATGGAACTGTCCACAAAACACTGACACAGTCATCCACACAGGGAACTTTAAATGAGACTGCCTGTAAAACACTGACACAGTCATCCACACAGGGAACTTTAAATGAGACTGCCCATAAAACAGACACAGTCATCCACACAGGGAACTTTAAATGGGACTGTCCACAAAACACTGACACAGTCATCCACACAGGGAACTTTAAATGAGACTGTCTACAAAACACTGACACAGTCATCCACACAGGGAACTTTAAATGAGACTGCCCGTATAACACTGACATAGTCTTTCAAACATGGAATAACTACATCAACTGTAACAAACTGTATCAACATTACACTTAAATAAGTATAGAGACAAGCTTGCTTTGAACATAATGTATATAATTCTTTTGCAGATTTGGGCAACAGGAGATTTCCGGGATTACAATGTGACAAGTGTACCATTTGTGGAGACAGATCATCCTGTAGAATACATATTCAGCAATAATTTTACTCATATTCATTTCTCACCTGATGAACTATCAGAATCAGAAATAAGGTATGTCATGTTTTACAGTTGAAGTTTATACTAATTAAGTTAAAGGGGGTAAAATACTGTTTGCTTACATCTGTGACTATGGTATCCATGGTTTTGATGGGTCAAGATTTCTCTGTCTTGCACAGGAGGGATAGAAGACAAGTTACATGCATTTATTACATAAATAGTTACAATAATATGGATTAAATTGCAATTTAAATTCATTTTGGGAAATGAGTATTGGCTTATTATAATATAAAATTGTGAGTTACAGTACCGGGTACATGTTGGCATTTATATTGTGTAAACACACCCATTTTTCAAAAGCACAAACTTTGCATGCACTCATTTTCTGAAAAGTTCCATAATGAACATTGGAGTGCATCGAGTGTTATGTGTTTTTACCTGATATAAAATGTGAGAAAAAGAATCAGACACCACCAAAAGTAGAAGACAGAAAATCTTAGACACCCTCAGGTAAGATTCCTATCATTCTCTGACTGGGCAAGCCTTGTCAAGAGAACGAGAGAAATCTTACCATTGGGTGTCTGAAATTTTCTTGTCTTGCAGTATTGATGTAATTTCATTCGTTTGAAGGTACGGAATAAGATTGAAATTAATTTCTTCTAGTTATCTGCCCATAGACTGTTACATAGTTTTCCCGCTTCTCGTGTTTTGTAGTCATTCAGCACGACAGAGCCGTATCGAACTGATCTTAGATTTTGTTAAATTTTATCTTGCTTTTTTGAGTTTTTTCCACTTATGATATTATGATTGTTCATTTTTGCTTCATGTATATATGTGCAGTATTAAACTCAGCACGTGGCACTGTCGTGTGGTAATTCTATTTGACATTTGTGTTTGTGTTTATTTATGGCCTTTACGTGCTAAGATGTTGGTCTATGGGTGTGTTGGTCAGTAGAAGATTGTTTGTATTTTAGCTTTCGATACTAACTTGATGTCGGCAGAACAAGCATCAACTAAATTCTAAGGTGAAATATATTGTTCATTAATAGAAGTATATATTATACATATGTATTTCAAAATAGGGTTACGCAAATTTCCAAACGTTTGTTGGGTCTTTATTTGACGTTTGAACTGATATCACGAACTTCTTAAATCATACACCAAAATTTACTACCGCGGTCCAGAAGTATGGTAGTAACTGAGTTTTAAAAAAATGATCCGTTGGAATTTGCCGTTCTATTAAATGCATGAACTGATGCATAAAGAATAATATAGATTCATTATTGCTGTTAGAACATTAAAACTTACTTTTGTTGGAACTAATATTTACAATACCATGTTAACATAAGCATTAATTTGGCATTGTATTTAAGACTTATCATCCTTTACCATCGCTATATCGACCTGCTGAACAGTTCAGTAAGTCGTATCGAAGCGAGCGCGTGCTAATGAACTTGACCCGAATATATCAGCGTTTGACCTGAATATTTCAATCGATTCTCCCAAAGTTTCATCCACTATTTTAAAGCCTTTTTAACATCATGCTTTATATTTTTACATTTTTCAATTAAGTTTTAAATGATCTTTGACTTGTTTCTTGTAAAACAGGCTACTGAAAGCTACTGCACTCTAATTAACTCCCTTTTAAATATTCAAATGAGGTGAACTCTTCAAAATCGTGCATAGTAACGGTCATGGCGCTTGCATGTAAACAAAGATGGAAAAGTGTGAATTTTACGACATAATTCTTATGGAAACCAAAACCTTACAGCAAG
>JAULBM010021323.1:0-11349 GCA_032357055.1 Geukensia granosissima | reverse complement strand
TGATTTGATATTTGGTCTGAAGCATTATAATGGTGAGTTGTACCGTGTCTCCCCTTTTCAGATCTGTCGTCCATCTATTTCCTGTTTGCCGAGCGGGGGCATCTGTGTCCACCAGGACACGTTTTACCTCTGTTTATTTGTTGATGTACAACAAACTTTAGATTCTTGAATAATTTTGGTAGTCCTTAAAAGGACAGAATTAATAAGAATTCAAAATGTCATAAAATGCTGGTCTGCTCTGTTATAGTCTTCAAACTCCATCTCTTCATCTTCAATAAAGTCACTGTCTTCGTTGGTATCTGGGACAGGCTCTGTCATTTCTGTTGGATTGTTGATCCATTGGTCTTCAGTCCTGACTAACTAGTTGCTGATACCACAAATTAAAAATGCCCACTGGATCAATGATGGTAGTTGAAGATCTTTGTATGCAACTTTCACCCAATCAATGATATCTTGTGGGGTCGGTGGCTTTATCTTTGAGTAGTTGTATTTTATGCTTGGTTGCGTATCCAATTATTGAAAATTTAGGCCCTGTATTGCAACTTTAAAAAATCATAGCATAAATAATAGTACATCAATGGGAAGAATGTGTGATGTTGTATTGATTCAAATACTTTCTTATATTTCAGGGTCTGAATGATTTGTATGATTTTAAGAAGAAATATCCTGATGCTGACCTGGAACCTTTCTTAAAGAAATCTTCTAATTTCTTTCAAAATTATATAGAAAGAGGTTTGAAAAACATAGAACAAGAAAGAGAGGGCAAAGTTCCCTCCTCAGATTTTGGAGGTTAGTATAAAATGATATAATTTTTTTTCTACATGTCAATTAAAATTGACTGTTTGATTTATAATAAACATTTGTTCAAAAAGTAACCATGATAACACTACACAACAGAAACATTCAAGAACTACATTATAATATACATGTAGTTTGTCCAAGAATTATTCCAAAAACTTATTTTTGTGTTTCAGTGTCAGTTCGATCGGACAATCTGCAGAGTACCAATGATTCATCAGTTGGGCATCAACAGCAACAACAGGTGGATTACTACAGGGAGCGTCTCAAAATACTTAGAGCTCGTTGTGGATTAGATAATGAGGTATGTGAACTTTGCATTGGTAAATGATAACCTCTACCAGTGATAATGTCTGTCAGATGATGCTAAAAATATTTTACTTCTTGTGTGAAGTTCAAAGTCCTGATATTATTCAAAGACAGTTTCCCAATAATTATCAACTAGAATTAGCATTTCTCATTCTTTTAAAGATAATAGATAAGATGTTTCTTTTAATTATGTAGTGGTTAGCATGCCTGCATCCAGTGCGGAAGGTCGTGGGATCGATTTCCGGCCGGGTCAAACCAAAGACATTAAAATTGGTATTTGCTGAGCATGCAGCATTAAGGAGTTAGAGCAAAGACTGGTTGGCCCAGAGTCAGAATAATGTGGCTGGGTAATGTGGCATGTCTTCCTGCAGACTGTTGCTTTCCTGAGCTAGCACATTAAAAATCCGGCTTAGCGTGTTGGTCTAGTACAAAGCAGGTTCATGATCATCATTCATTAATATGCTCTTATCCTGAATATGCATGAAATATTTGCCACTGGACGTTAAGCAACATTCAATCAATCAATCAATCTTTTAAGTATAATCTTGGCATTTCCATGTGGAATATTTTATCTTCTCTTCTTGACACAGGTTATATCAATTCTTGGCCACTTGGCAAAAAAGCTTTCTGTCCTATATATGCTTACTCACCAGGCAGGGCTTTGTACTGGAAATTGCAGCCGATTTAAATGATACATATATTTGTGTATGAGGAAGGGCAGATAATGTACACATTTAAGTTTGATTAGAATAAAAAATAGTGATTTTTAAGAATACTTAAAATTTGTAATTTATTTAAATCTTTAATTGACAAAAAATCTTTTTAAACATTTTTGTTCATATTTGACTTATTTTTTTTTCAGGCAAAAATAGAAGTAGATGAACAAACACCAGTAATAGAAAAACCTCCAACACCAGAACCAGAATTACAGGTAAATGTTTTATACTCTGTTGCTAATGAAACTCTGATAATGAAGGGTTGTTACAATTAAATTGAACCCTAAAAAAGAGACTGAAATCCCTGCTGTGGGCAGGTTATGTGAAATCTCTTTTGTAATAAAGAAGCAGATTTTTTAAAACACCCCAGAGGCTAGAAATTTAAAATCTATCTGAATTGTAGAATTATTATCATTGATGGTAACAGTTTAAGATTCTCTACAATATTTTTTATTTAAAATAATGATTGTTTATAAATAAGATTGCACAATGTTTGTTTATAAATTAGATTGCACATAATCAAAAAGAAGAGTTAATTGAAAACTACAGTTTTGTTGTATACAATAATTCCAGAAATGATTTAGCCTGAAGTCATTTCATCTTAAACTGTTAAATTCATGAAGTTTAATTTTTGCATATTGTCTTTTTTTATTGGGTCTTACATTACACAAACTAATATTACATTTGGTCCTTTATTTAAATTACTTTTAAAGTCATCATAAATATTTGGTTTTGTTTCAGGTCGAGGTGAGTGTGCCAAATGAAGAACCCCAGCAACCCATACCCAAATCTACTTCATCAACAGATGTTTCTGAACTTAAACAGAGACTTGAACGAATTAAAAGGTTGGCCAAAAGCTGAACTAGTACAGAAGTTTCAACATTGTCTAATATCATTCAATACTTTTATCTATGTCACCATTGATTTGATATTTGTCAATTGAGTGTGCTTACTTTGTGTGACTTGTTTTTGACTTGTTATGAATCGTGCCACATGGAGTTTATAAATATAAAAAAACAGATATGGTGAGGATCATTTCAGATCAATTATACATGTGATGAAAACTTGTTTACATGGTTTACTAGTGCTTTTTTAATGTGTCAAACATTTGAACTCTGGTGTTCTCAAATACTTAGTTAAATGTTCCTATGAGTGGAACTAAATATATGTGGCTTATTACACATTGTGACTGTTCAAATTATAGAGGCACATGATACAATGGATGACAGACTTGCAGATCTGCATGTTCTGTTGCAACATTCTAATGTTGTCAAAAAAAAAAGCAGTAGGCTTGCTCTTGTTCTGACAAGCTGTTTACCTGCATATTTGTGCAGTTTTGATTCAATACTTATGAGCAGGTTTAAATGATTTGTCTGTAGACATTGTAAGAGTAGACTTTATATGGTATGCACTATAGTTAAGTGATATTTGTTGCAGTTTTCTTGTTTGTATTTTCAGTTTTAATGATTCTTTGCAAAGAAACTGCCGGTGTTTGTTTGTTTTTGTACAAAGTTGTGTGTTTGAGAGGTGATAAGTGTGTAGTGTGAGTGTTACTTTCTTTGATAACCTTAAAAACAGTGACATTTAGATGTTCACATAGGGCAAATCTGTTTAAATGAAGATTGTGAAAGATTACATCCCTGACATATACGTGTAAGATTACATCCCTGACATATATAATGATAAAGCAATTATCCTTGGTCTTTTTTATGTAAATGTCTTGATCAATAGAATCAATCTGATTAAGTTCATAAAGAAGACAGACAGAAACGTACAATATCCCTGGTTTAAGTGTTTATGCATTGTTCTAAAGTATTGTTTGTTCTGGTAACAAGCCACTAGGCTAATAAGAAAAAAATACTGTTTATCCTATTGGTTTTTGATGTCATGAAGAAAATTATGTCACTAAGTTAAATGACAAACCAGCAATTATTGGTCTTTGTTACTCGATCTTTCACATCCATTGCCACATGAACATTTTGATGCATATCATCAATTGTATAAATAAAACCAATGATTATGTATGAAGGCGGTAATCAGCCCATAAGATACATGTACATGTTTAAAATACATGTATATTCAAAGAAATTATTTTTGGCGACTTTTGAACTCCTTTCCAACCCACCCACATCTGTTTTAATAGACTAGTCCATACTCACGTGAAACAACTATATAATGTCACAAAATTTTTTGTAAACTATTGAGCATGCAAGAAGAATAGAAAAAGTTTAAGATGTTTCTTTATTCAAATTTTATATGTATAAATGGTTAGCCTAAATTTTTCCTTCGATATTAAAGATATATTTGTTCTTTTGATATCAATGATATATTAAGAGGGTATTATTTAAGACCATTTCCTATATTAACAGAAATGGACTAATGTGTGGTTGCTGTATTACAAATTTTTTATTCACACATGCATTTGTTAAAATCAAGATAACATTTTTCATGTATCAAAATATGCCAAAGCAAACCATTTTTTCAAAGCAATCTGTGTTACTCTTACATTTAATTCTGCAAAACAGTGTGCACACCCAACATTAGTTATATGGTACATGTATTTCGAGTAAGCTTAAATAATGGTCATTCATTCAACAGCTTTTTCATAATTTCGTAGATGTAAAGTGTCAGATCAGTAGAGTTTTTGCCACATATAAATGATAAATATTAAAATGTCATATTTTACATGTTTAGTTTGTTAATGCACTTGGGTCAGACTTTTTTTGTTGATTTATTTCTGTTAAGCATACAGTGCTTCATACATTCAAATAGTTTTACAAAGTAAATCATAGTGTCTTTAGAAATCGCATGTGCTGCCTTTCCATTCAAAAAACTGTGCAATACCTCATTATTACAATGTTTTAAAAGGGTATTTAGCAAATTGTCAATGTGGCAAAGTTATAGGTTAAGTACAATGTACTTGCAGGTTTATGTTTTTGTGTTTCATTTTAAAGTTTCATCACATAATGTTTTGTATAATTGTTGCTCATTTAAAATTGTCAAATGTTTTTTCTGTGAATTAGAAGTAAGATATTGTCTCATGATTGTAACAATACTTTGTAAAAACAACTTGATTTGATTGACCCTTTCCACAAATTAGATTTAGAACACTTAGTGTGACAGACCATATATTATGTTTGAATAACACAAGGCTTAGGGTTAGACTTAATGTTCTTTATAAATTTTCTTGCTTTATATGAGGGTGGTACAGGGTGCAACATCTTTTCATCTTTTATATTTCACATATTGTCATGTTTCTTGTTAATTGATAAAAAACATACAAGCCAAATTCTCCTTCCCTGATGAAAACATTTTATTCTTGTAATTCTGTGCACAGTATGTATCCCACTTTACCACCATTTTATTATGATTTTTATTTTTCACCTTGAAATACACCAATAAAGCAATCTTTTTGTCGAATATTATTATACTATAGAAAAAGGAGATAAGACGCAACAAGTATATAAATTACAAACATCTTAATATCTGTATGTTAATAAGATCTTCATGTTTAAGACTCCAGGAAACATAACTCTTGATGAATGATTACCATTTGAGAGAATATATATATATACATGTATTGATATATTTTGTTAGAATTTATTCCCTCTTCGTGCTACTCTTCATCTTTTCCTTCCTTCTGGCTTTTTCTCTGAAGTTTTATTGCCAAACCCTATTAAACAATTTAAATTTTAATGTCTCAGAATTATGGACAAAACAATGGGGATATTTTTAGCCAAATAGAGTCAAACAGCATAATTGTGCAAATTATGAATGTTAAAAACATTTCTTTTGTATGTATTTACTGGTTTTCTGTAAACCCTTATAATATTACCATTTTTGGGGGACCAGAAGTAGATTTAATTTTGAAAGTTTGGCAATAAATGGAATTTTGAGATAGCTGGGCAACACAAATTACATCTTGTGATCTTAATAAAGAATTCTTTTTTTGGATGTTCATTAAATCTCTTACTATGGGAATCTCATTTCAGTTAATATATAAATATACATATAGTAGGTCATTTGGGGTAATAACTTACCAATATAAACTGCTGTAGTTGCTATTTTGTGACTTACTGTATACAGTATGCAAGTGCTATGATTATTTAAAGTGTATAGATGTTTTTTTTTATTTAATGAAAACAAAATAATGTTTACATTCTTCTGACTGCAGAAGTTAAACAAATTATGTGATAATAAAAATAACAAAGTTAAAAATGTTTGTCATTTTTTGTTCCTTTATGGTTATATTATTTATTTTGTTAGCAAAGAAATATTTCTTGTATGTGTTAAGTTCAGAAAATCATATGGGTCAGTAGACATATCCCAGTTTGTTTACCAATTATATCTTTTTGCTTACCTGGCCTGACTACCTCAGTGTTGTAGTGGTTAGTGTGCTCTCCTAGAGTGTGGAAGGTCGTTGGTATGATCCCTGGCTGGGTCAAACAAAAGACATTAAAATTGATATTTGCTGCTTCTTTGCTAAGCACGCAGCATTTAAGAGTAAGAGCAAAGACTGGTCGGCCCAGGGTCAGAAAGTGTCTTGGTAAAGTGGCATGTCTTCATGCAGACTGTTGACTTCGTGAGCTAGAACATTAAAAATCTGGCTCAGCGTGTTGGTCTAGTACAAAGCAGGGTTCACTCATCATTAATATGCTCTCATCCTGAATATTCATGAAATATTTGCCGCTGTCCAAAGGGTCATGTGAACTATTGACATCACCTGGCATCTGTGGTTGTCATCTTTGTCTGTAAACATTTCTTATTTTAAAATTCTTCTTGAGAACCACCAATTTGATTGGAACCAAACATGTATCTTATGAGGTAGTTACAAAGTGTTATTATTTGGTGCCAAATTGTAATCCAAGATGGCAACCGTGAATTAGCTAATTAAAGAAAAACTGCCAAATTGAGTTATCTCCCTTCTCCATCCAAAATCCCATAGACAATACGAGTTACTCAGATTTGGGGAAACAATCTGATAAATGTGTGTTACCATTAATGATATATGTTAATTATAGGACCCTATGGGAAATATATACAAAAAATAATGGATTGAAACCAAACATGGTGTGAATGTTCCTCATAAAGTGCTTTCAAGTTTTGTCATTTTGCAAACTGTCATGCAAGCTGGTCGTCAACAAGGTTACTTAGTTGAAAATATGACCCTATGTGAAATACATTCAAAAAGGCTTCTTGAGAACCAATAAGTAAATTGAAACCTTGCATTGTGTTGATGTTTCTCATGAAGTGCTAACCAATTTTGGTTACTTTGATGCAGATCCATTATCCAAGATAGCATCCCAGAAGGAGTTTTATCATACAAAAGACTTCACACCACAACAAATTAATTGATTGAAACCAAACATAGTGTGAATAATCCTTACTGATAAGATGCTGAGCTAGTGCTGTTACTTTGGTGCTTGTCAGTCATCCAAGTTGGCTCTCAGGGACCATATGGCAAATAAATACACAACTTCTGAAAAATGACTGAATGGATTGAAACCAAACAGAGTGAATAACCCTCATTAGAAGCTGATCCATTATCCAAGATGGCCACCAACAGGAGATCTAACATTTAAGATAGTACCCTATGGAAATTTAAGATGATACATTTATAGTTATCTTTTGAGTTTGTATATTGAAAAATCCTCGTCTTTTTTGGATGTATGTTATAGTGGTGTTGGTCAGCAAATATGCCATTAGTATTTAACATAATTTGCAGGTTGACGCTATTGACTCTATAAAAGCAATGCCATCTGCACAAGTCGGTGTTCTAATATACATATTTCCTAGTTGGAAACCTATACACTGATTTTCCAGTTCTATTAGTAGGTCCTGTACAAAATAGAGGAGAGTTGATAGAAAACCCCTTGTCTTACTCCCTGATATATTGAAAAACCTCCTGCCCATTTTATTTTTTTGCCTAACCTGCTATATAAATCTCTTATTACTAGCCAAAGTATTGGGTTGATTTCTTGGTCCAGGAGATTATTTAATAGTGTTTTATGCTGAACGACATCAAATTTTGATTGAACATCGATTATCCCTATGATGATATTTTCATTTTTCTTTAATTTTTCACATTTGGATTCTGACATCAACAGGCTTGCCATAATTGGGTTAAGGTTTTCTGCAAATCCAAATTGCAGGTCAGACTTATTTTTCAAGTTTAATTTCCATAATAAGCTTTATGCTAAGCACAGATAACAAATTTGTCACTGCTTTTGTTTGTATTTAATTAATCTATTGATTTCTTTATTTCTTCTTCCTCAAAGGGTTCAACATATTAATTTCCACTTTCCAGGTGTTTCACAACAATTAATGTCTTGTCTTACATATGAAATATTACATAGTTCAGGGTATGTATTATCATATAATTCTTCTTTCGGAAGGCTTAAATCTTCATAATACTTTGCAAAAGATTTGCGTTGCTGTTCAGGGCAAAATTCCAATACACCTCTATCTTGTATATATCTGCTTGCAATTTTTCACGAGTATTTGAAATGCTGGTGAAGCTTTCCTTTTAGGTCCTTTCAATTTTGTTATTCTTGAAGGTACTGATGATTTCTGTTCTGTTAGGAGAGGATCAGTAATAGTTGCAATCTGAGTATCAGGGTCATCTTGATCATAAATTTTTCTGATTAAATTGGACATACAAATGTATTAGTCATATGTTCTGATGAAGTTATGTACGACTTATCTCCAAAGTAATATCCTTTTATTAAGTCAGGATTTATCGCAATAATATAATCTATTTATGATGTACTAGACCAAGCGTGATGAAAAAGGTCATGTTTGTTGTTTTTATTAGAAAGGATGGTACCATTTAAGTCCCCAAATAATACCATTTGAAATTCTACTTGATATTTTATTATTATATCATATATCAAATCAAAACATTCCGAATATTCTTCTTGAGAATTTGTGTTTTGAGTTGGTATATGCATTGATTAGACATATCTGAGGCGTTATTGCTATTGTAACTGCGATTATCCTCTCATTTCCTAAATTTAGTTTTTTAACTTGACCATTCCATGGGCCAGAGTTTTTCTACTCCGGGTCCTGCTTGACCTTTGGGTAACTTAACTGCTGAGACTGGTTCATTTGAATCAGGACATACGGTGTAATTTTCCATCATTGTGATTAGAAATTAGATTTTTGCATGTTATAATTTGCTGTCACTGTTTTAAATTAATTATTACGTCCTGTGGTTCTTTCTCGAGGCTTGTTAACCGAAAAAAATGGAAGTTCCTCTCTATTCCCTGTGTCAGCGTTGTTGGATGACTCAGAAGATCTATCTTCAGATATCTGGTAAGGTGATTTAGCAGAACTGCTTGTTGTATTAAAAGGTTTAAATTAACCTCCATTAGGTACCAATATTAGATCAGCATTAGATTGATTATAACCCAGAATGGTTCTCATTTGATTTTCTAATTCTGTTGTTTTGTTCTATTCCTTTTATTTTACTCACATGATTGGAAGATAAAAGCGGTTCTTGATTTTGTTTATTGTTAGCTCTATGAGGAATTTTTTTTTTGTTGCAGCTGATTGGGTCTGTTTTGGAATTGTCTATATCGTGGTGGATCCATTTTACGGTGGAATTGGTGTGTTGTTGGTTGTATGTCGATTTGGGATACTGTGTCTGTATTGGTCTGTGATAGATTTTATTTATTTCAAAATATGTACTTTGTTGCTGGACATTATATGGAGGATTCCTAATTTATTGAAGGTTATGGTTTACTTGTTCGACTAAAGCCTTTTTATGGGACTTCTGGTTATGGAATATATTTGAACCCAGTTGTTGACCGTTTGAATTATGCTCTACATTTTGTTGATGGTTTGTCCTTTGTTGTTGAATAATCTCAGGTTGCTGCATATTGTTGCTATGAATCAAATTAGTTTGTTGTATGCTAACATGATGTCTGGTATCAAATTGTGGTCTTGAAATGTGTTGGTGGATGAAGCTATGGTGAGGAACAAGATATGGGTTCATATTCTGATGTTGACCTTTGAAAAGCGGATTATTGATTTCTTGGTATTGTTGTTGAGTATTTTGTGGGTACTCAATAATACCATTGGGTTTAATGGTATGAAGTTGACTGTTTGTAAGTAACCCATACCCATGTGTTTGATGTTGATTGTTAATACTTGGGTTTAGGATAAATTTAATGGACACCATTTATACCTATGTCATGCCAGGTTTGTTGTCCTGTCGGTGGTATTTGATACACTGTTATTCTTGCTATTATGTTCCATCTGATATGTCATATATGGTTGTTGATACTGACTAGAGATGTTGCAGTACATAGGAGCAGTATCATGTTGTTGGATTCCTGGTGTTAATGTATGGGATTGCATATTAGGTTGTAAGAGACCTTGAATTAAAGGTAGTTGACTAGATTTCAGGTGTAATGCATATGTTGTAATGCAAGTTGTGTGGTTAGCGTTGTAGTTGTGTACATATTTTGCATCATTTGCATCTCAACATTTCGGACTCTTTGTTCTGTTATATCGTCTTTATTATGGTCGCATTTTGTTTCTCTGGGTTGGCAATGATGCTTTACAGAATTTGTATCTCTCTCTGTTGTGGCAAATATGGTTATTACATTTTCAGTTGCTTGATTTTATTTTCTGAATTTAATATTTTAGATTTTTTGTTAATCAGTATTTCATTTTTCACCCCTTTCTGTTTTCTTTTGCTAGATTTCTGGGAGGGTTGTTGTTCATTAGTTAGCGGTACTGTTATGGTTTGTTCCTGCTCTTTAATATGTTTGTTATAATGATCTATAATCAGCTTGGTTGTTTTTCTGACTGTTTATGACTTTTGTATTAGTATTTGTTGCTTGCTCTATTTCTACTGCAACATGTAATTTATTTTCAGTTTGGTCTTCATCATAACTATTATCTCTGTCCATTTCTTCTCAATGTATCAGACAATTATCATACTTCATATCATTTCTGTTCTCAGATCAGTCAGGTATTGACTACAAGGTTCCTGTCATGATTACTTTCTGTATACTCATCTGTACTATGGTTTTCACTGTGGCTTTGTCTAACGATAGTATCTTCGTATAGCATATCTTCGTTACGAGGGTGACAAATATATTCACTTTGTGTTTTCTTTAATGGAAGAATCTGCATTACCTATGCAGCTGAAATTGTCCCAGAAATCACATATATGTCGCATGCAATCCCGTCTAGGACCTGTTTTGTACATTATGAACAGCATGTGATGAGGGTTGTATTCCATCATGATCTGTGTTGGATATATTCAGATTAGTGCAAGCACTATCTGAAGTTTGTCGCTTTACCATTTGCATGTTGTGGTCTAGAGAACTATTAGTTTTAGCCTTTTGTATTTGGGCTTGTATTGAGTCTTGTACTATATATATTTGAAGTCATCGAGGTCAGCTGCAATGCAATGTCATCATTGATTATATTCAATTGTATGGAACGCCAAATTAACATATATTCAAATAATTGTACCTATCTTCAAATAATTAGAGATAGGTACAATTGTATT
>JAULBM010021312.1:0-11349 GCA_032357055.1 Geukensia granosissima | reverse complement strand
TGGTGTGATACCTATTTTGCCGTATGTCTTATGGACTTTGATTTGTTCGGTAATTGTGTTATATACTTTATTTTCAAGTTTGCTAGATACCAGATATTAAAGGCAAAATACGGCCTAAGTGAATATATTCCTTTCTCCAAATGATGTAAATACGGAATTATATAAAAGTTTTTTGGACAAATAGTATAAAGCGTATTAAGTAAAAAATCACCAAAACTAAATGGTTTCACAAAACCTGCAGTCCTTTTTTGTCGATTGATGAACGCTAAAATAAATGACAAAAATACCTCATAATTGATACGTATAAGGAACGTAAAAGGAACACAATGTTTTGATTTTGAAAAATGTCATTTTGGTACCAAAAAGACTTTATAATTTTGTTTTTCTGATGGTTAATATTTTCAGGGAGATAAAAACCTTACATATCTCCCTATGTTGTTGATAAATTGTTTTCGTTCCAAAATTTAAGTACAGTTTTAAAAGTTGATTGATTATTTTGCGTTGTTTCATTCATTTTTCTCTCGTTTTGTATTCATTTCAGACAATCATACTTTCATCTTTGTGTGTTTTATCTTCGACAAATTAAATTTTCCGGACAAATCATTTATCTAGGACAACTAAAACGAAGAGGCGACCAATTTCTCGAAATGAACGTTAACATAATAAAATATCTTTTGAATTAAAATTGAGTTTTTATGTCATAAGTCTCAGTATTCCAATGTCTCTTTGAGTTTAATTAACTACAGGAGATGTAAAGGTATAGTGCGAAAATGACGTAAATAATTATTTTTGAATTTCGTTCGTATTTCTTAATGATGTCAAATTCAGATTGAGAATAGATATAATTTTTTTTGAAATAGCTAAAAATAATCTTCAATGAATTTAATATCAAGCGTTGGTTTAAAGAACGAATTTCCATTATATACAGAATCAATTCTGAAAACTTTGTTTGAAAACGGAGAATATTTATCACTGATTAGAAATGTTTGATAAAATGGGAGTCTTTTCTTTGGGAAAAATATTTCTGGTTTATGAAGTAAATGGGTTAAAAAATACAAATTAACCTGTGTTAAGTAAGTAAGATGAATTTTGATATGCTATATTTCAAAGATAACCTTAAATCAGAAGCAATATGAAGAAAAAATGGATCCAAATATTGTAACAGAACTACTCAAACCCAAACAAAATAGTAAGATAGCGGTAGTGACAAATACTAGGTACAATACGTTTCGAAGCCTTTGTGCAATTTCAGTTTATAGAATTTAAACAAATGCACCAAATTTCGGTAAAACATTATTTGATAAAATAAATGTCAAACAAGTCCGACAACTCATTGAGAGAGAGAGAGAGAGAAAAAGAGAGAGAGATATATCATTCTAGGTCTCGGAACTAAAAGTAGGAGTAAGATGCTTATGACACATTTAAGAACCTTTCTTCTATAGAAATACAGAAATATATGAAATGGATAGGCTTCTTTTAATAGTTATAGGATATATTAAACATTTTCTTTTTGTTGTTGTAAAGTTAATTTTCAGCGTGACATAAAATCATGGTATTATCTCACAAAACAGATTTTCTCATTTTGAATAAATTTGATAAATATTGATATGCAATTTGTACATGTCAAGAAATAACCTCTCACCAGTAACATGCGAATAAAACATAGGAAGTACGAGATCCAATCAAGTAAATAAAGTACTAAGTCCAGCATATTTCAGCGATAAGGACAATTACTTGGTGCAACACGTTTCCTTTCCATATTTTAACCAAGGCGCCGCTTGTTACACCGTGAATTTTTACCATCGCTTTCTTCTCAGCAAATAAAGCAATCTCTTGCTATCATATTTAGACTTATTACAAATCAATAGAATAGATAAATGTTATTGGTATTTTGACAGTTATATTGGTAAAATATTCTCCCGTAGGCCGTAATGTAAAGCTTTCGGACGAATGAGCGTAGAGAACGAGTCTGCAGCTTAATGTTCGGGCGAGCGAAGATAATAATTTACAATATGCCAGCGTTAAAATTTCCGATAAATAATTTATCATCATTCATCTTTTATAAGAATGCTAAAGTTATCAAGGTTTTTTTGTTAACTCTCCCAACAATGTGAGGTAAATAACGTCCATTTTTATCCGTAAGTCCGTGCATAGTCCAAAGAGACAAGGGACGAATATGACCGAAATGTATATTATTCAGTCAAACTTGCTTTAAACCATTGGATGGAAAGTAGAGAGAATCCCTTGATATATCTTGCTCATGCTTGTTATATCATTCTCATTTTTAAAGACATGTTACGGGAAGAATGATTATTATAAGTTATACTACATGCATAGCTAAGCTATTTTAATTAAATCGAATTTGTTTATTTTCATTTTATCTATGTTAATAGGATAACCATAACCTCTAGGATAAAGTCTAAACAAGAATGGTAAAAATAAAAAAGTAAAGGGAATTCGAAGATACCAAAGGGGCAGACAGAATTCGGAAGACAAACAAGACCATGGCCAACAAAATGAAACGAAAGACAAACATAGAACACACAATGCTACCCTTCCGGAGCACCTGAACTCACCCTGGTTTTTGTAGGGTTCGTGTTACTCCAGCTTTAGTTTTCAGTGTAGTGTTGTGTGTTCTATGTTTGTCTTTCGTTCATTTTGTTGGCCAAGGCCTTTGTCAGTCTTCCGACTTAACGATTTCATTCTGTCCCTTTGGTATCACGGACAACATTGAATAAAAACAAAATACAACATTTTTTTCATGATAAAAGTGTACAACCTTACAAATCTTTTTACTATGCTGTACAGTTGGTCATAAAATTATTTGAGGGATGCAATTTTGAACATATTTTATCTCTTTTTAAAATAAAAAAAATGCTGCCGCCATTCCTTATTATCATTGCCGATTTGTGACGCTATAATCAACAATATAATGAGCTGGAGTCACCATCATACGTAACGTCTGCTCAATTTAATATCGTTAAATTTTATCTTTAACTTTTACTGATGTTGTAAGTTTGTGTATACAAGTGAATTTAAACTCGACAAAAACTTCAGCCACAGCTTTTGATGTGAAGGATTTGTTTTTGTCTTGGGTGCCCCAAGTTTTTCATTAATACGCCTTTAGTCTTTATGGAACACAATATCAACTTTACATCAACGCAATCATTTTCATTATAATGAAAGGAAATTATGCTTTACTTCTATACAGTGGAATCCACGAACAAATAAATCCTCATTTGATTTTTTTTATGTTTGTAACTTAAAAATTACTGTCACTTTCAATTTCATAAACATGAGATATGGGATTGTTGTTTACAATAAATTTTTGGAAATTATAATAAAATGCTCTTTGAAAATTTCATATTTTCCTTGCTATGCGTGAATAACTTTTTCTATTCTATGTTGAATTTTAAACATCGTGAATAATGTTATTCCATCTTTTTAGTATGTTGTTGGTGGAATAATACAATGATTCCAGAATAGATCTATTGCGTACGGTGTTTCGCAGATCACCAAATCATTATGACCTATTTTAAGTACTCAATGATATTCATTTTTTTAAAACTCATACAGTGCGCAATCTTTCCCAATTATTTATAGACCATTGCCAATACTTTGTTTGGCTTGTTAAGAAAAAAAATTCGTAAGGAAGTTGTGATCTCTTGTACTTTTGTCCCTATCGATTATTGACGAAGTACGCAAGAAAATGTTCACCAGACGTACGAAATAATTGGTTAAGATTAAAATCCCGTTTATCTCTTAATATTATCTTAGTCTATATATGTTTTAACCATCTTCGATTGTGTGATGGTTTTTGATTGGTATAATATGCTGATCATGATTCCTGTTATTATTTTCGAATCTTAACATTGAATGCATTTATTTCTTTTTCGCGAGGAAGTTTATAGTTATAATAATTAGAGAAAATTGTCATTTTTTTATAGATGATAAACAAAGCTGCAAATAACATTTTTCGTATCAAACAGTTCTGTGTCCGAGAGAACCATAAAAAAGATTATGAACTTTGCTACGGTAACCGATCAATTTGTTTATTATAAGAATGAAACATTTTTTACCTTTTAATTGTGATGAAATCTGTGATATTACTATCTAAGACATGTTGGCACGATTTACTTAGCTCTATATTGATTGCCTTTGCATTGTATTATTATCTGCAACATATTGGCTTCGAAAAGATGAAAATTTTACTGTCCGCCTACATTCGTTTGTATTGTTTTATTATTAAGAAATAAAAAAGATATTCGTTTTATCTTATTTGGATTCTAAGTGTGTCTTGTACAAATAATATTTAATTTTTCATAATAATTACAAAAAATAAGCCCATACTTAATATATTTTATTTTTTTATTATTATTTAGAGTGATATGTTATACTATATAATTCAATTTACTTATTAAAGTCATTGATTAATATTACTTTATCGTTCAATGTTAACAAAAAACCACTTTTTCTAGGTAGAAATTAATATGCATATGGAAAAATTTACTGAAATTAAGTACTATCCAAAACAAGTTAAATGATGATAAATATGTATTTATATCAAATATTATCTTAGCACATATGGTATGAAAGAATGCTTTATCGAAAGCAGAAATATCAAGAGCTATTTATACATACTAAAAATCAAGATAAAATTGTAGAAATTGCTACCTTGCTTTAAGTCAACCATACAAAATGAATCTGTTCTATACCGCGGTATTTAATTAGTGATTTAAGCATTATTTTCCTTAATACCAGACTTTATCGCCAGAAACTGTCGTTCAGAAAAGTTCACGTGCAGAAAATTTTAACAGCCAATCAGAATGCACTTCGTAAGATGAAGATGTTATCCGTTGTTTTACAAAGTTTGAATCATTTATTGATAAAGTGATGTTACATTTCATTACAAGATAATTCAGCAGATATCCTCAGGATTAATTATTGGAAACAATTAACAGATAAACAGATTTTCAGGTAAGAATACAAAAGAAAATATATTGTTTTATATTAAGTTTTTACATCAATTCTTCTTGTGTAGCTTCCTTTCATTCAAGGATTAAATACTTCTAAAATGGTTTATGCAAAAATGTAATATATTATATAAATATGACACAAGGAAAAACCTGACATGTTACAATTAAAAATTCTTTTTAAAAATGTCTTTAAATATAAGGCGGCCTTTTTAATAAGATTTTCGACATATTATGGATAAGGTATAAAAGATATTATTGTCAATTTTCAGCGACTTTTAGTGCAATGTCAAAAATACCATGCAACGTTGTACGTTTCTGTAATTCAGAAAATAATGAAAACTTTATTATGATTATATTAAATGTGTGTTTATTGAAATTAAAAATACATTACAAACAAAACATTGATTTTGTTATATATGTCCATGTTACAGAGTACAGTATATTCAAGTGGATTTTACACGCTCAGAAAGCAAAAATCTGTATTAACCAAAAAATTAAATCTTTAAAATAATAAGAAAAATAAATAAACCAGGCGGATAAAAGACTCATTAGTAACACTGCTACGGGCATGTTACCTCCGAGAAAACCGAATTCTTATTATTAAATTAGTACATATTTTTTACTCGAATCCGAAAAGTATTTTAAAAATTTTAAAATATAAGATGCAAGTTAAAAATTGTGATTGTAAAATGTTTAAGCACATCTTAGTTCTTATTACTATGTAAAAAAACATAAAGTTTATGTTCTATTTTCCATAAAAAATTAAAACATTTAAGAGGTTCGACAGCCAGGATTACTACCATATATGGGATGAGGTCATGAAAGGTCAAATTGCCCCAAAACTCTTCAAATTTGTCTGGGTAAAAATATGAGCATGGAAATTAAAGATATTGCAACTTTGAATATAATCCCAAAGTCTCGTAAATTTTCTATGTTCGGATTTTTACCCGCAACCAAATGAACTTTTCATACCTTAACAATAGAATTCAACATGTTTGCAAAATATTTGAAATTAATTTGAAACATTGTAAAATAAACCAATTTAATGCTCAAAATGTGTCTGAAAATTAAAATTGGAAATTTCTACATTTATATGCAAATTTAAGATACATTTCCGTTTTTGGTAATGTTGTTGACTGTTCCATTTCTGCTTTAAAAAATTCAGGTGATTATCACACAACAACTTTACACCGGACTTAGCAATGTAACATTTCTTATTAAACAAATATACAACTATAATCTGAATCAAATTATGAAATGAGATAGGCATAGAACAATTAACAATTGTTTTACTGTATATGGTACAAATTAAATTTGTATATTTATCAAAAAGATAAATGTCATCTATTCCAGTGTTGTAATTTTACAGGCCTGACCTGCCTGCTTTATTCTACTCACCTCCACGATGCTTGATCAAATTGTTTTAACTAAAAGAATCAATGAATATAAATAGACAAACCCAAATAAAGATAAAATGTCTACAAGATCAAATAAAATTTAAAAAATACGTTTTTACAGCATTATTTTCTCAGTAATGAAGATAGATCTCTTCGTTGTAAACTGACAACTTAATATCTTTGTGGTATCTAAAAATATCTTTTTTGCAAACATAAATTCTATTTATAACGAGTTTTGCATTGCTCAAAAATAAGAATTCAATATTAAATAAGTTTATTTGCATGCGAATTTTTAAAGACAGCAAATAGGACGTCGCAAACTTTTAATACTTTGGGAAGGTATCGAAGCCTTGAAACACCGTTTTACAAAAACAATGGCAAGGTCTGTTGGTTTAAATTTCCCGGATATATATTTATGTTCACCATATTTCTATTCAAATATATCATTTTTAGCCACTGGCGTGTCTGTTTAAGGTAGACCTAGAAAAGCGCCTTACACGCAGTTAAATTTGACTTTAAAATATTTGATATAAACGTACGGAAGATGTGGGTCGTGTCATTCTGTATATTCCGTATCCTTTTTTTACATATTATTACGGAGTGTTTCTCTTGTGCTTTGCAGAGGTCGCCTTCCTTGAGTTGTATGCGCTTTTTTATTGTTAGTCAGTGGAAAGTATGTTGGAAAGATGTAGTCTACATCTTTCCAAATTGACATTTGTAAAAATCCCTGCTTGATTGTCATCTTTTTATTTGGCTTATCAGCGATCATTACGTTATGAACTGTATATTTCATTTAGTCCATGAATGTAATTTAAGTTTAACTGATCTTCCCATATTTGGACTCAAGAGTGACTGATGGATATATTAAGAAACGCGCTTATAAAACGCAGTTAAATTGGCTTTTAACTATTTGTTATATACATATATGTAAGATGCGGATCGTGTCTTTCTGTTATATATTCTATATTCTTTCGTTGAAATATTATGAAATCAAAGCTTCAAATAATTTTATAACGTGATGAAGAAGATCTTTACATTTTGTGAGGCAAACACTTTCGTTATCAAGGATGGAACCATTGTTCGTACCTAATCAAAAACACATTTTATTTAGATAATTGGAGATGTCAGCCATTTGCCAATCTTTTGTTAGAATTTGTGAAAAAAGACATTGATTTTGAACATTTACGACGACCATTGCCTCCCTACCTCCTTTTCCGTCGAAATCCGCTAGTGACGAGACTATTTATTCGGTAAATTTGTTACTCTAATATTAATTGTCTTTAAGTTTCTTTTCAACCTTCTTTCTTGCATCTTTTTATTTTGTCACACTTTGCATTCGAAGGGTCAATTTTGCTAATTTGTGCCCGTCTAAAATTTTGTACGCCAGAAAATTTGTTAGAAACGGATCGGATCATCAAGACATAAATGGACGTACGGTCAGTGCCTCTCTCAAAATAATGCTGTTATTGTTATCATTAGAATACATGCATTATATAATTGTCCCTGGTGCCGGTTAGAAACTCACTCTAAAGTAACAATTGTTACACCAAACTCATCATCGGAGATAACTGAACAGTAACTTATTTGTTTCTTATTTTATCAGGAAATTGTCCATAAAAATATTGCATTATTAGATTTTCATTATGTGCCCTGTCTCTTCAATTAACAGCGAACACAATTGTTATAGAAATAAAAGGGAGACAGCACAGAGACATAATAGATTACTGAATAATTCATACAAGATGCATGTTAGTTAGAAATCTAAGAAATAATGTCTTTTGGCAAAATTGTTATCAATATCAATTTACTGTATCGATATAACATTAGAAATAATTTTGATGATGAGAAGAAAAGTATGTTGATAGTTTGTGTAAATTGTTAAGAGGACAAATTGTCAGTGTCAATTTAGGTCAAGTTACAAAAGCACAAGACTGAAATAGACTTGAGCATATATAAAAATGTCCAAAGTATCTAGGGTCCATTTCCTTATGTAACATAAATATAAAAATCATAAGTTATTTGGCGTTCTAGGATTTAAGAACAGCGAAGAGAATTCAAACATGAACTTGTATTTCTAAGTTTTTTTTTCCCTACAGAATAGCAAAAACCGGAGGGTTAAGGTATGTTTTTGGTCCCAAAAACATAACATTTTTTTTTCTCTTTTTTCAAATATGTTCAAATGATATATTTTGTATTGAGGACAACATTCAAGTTATCTCATATAAAAGCGTTTTAATGTCATTATGACGTCGCTGTATGAGTTTATTTTTGAAATAGCTGAAAAAATTAGATTTCCTGTTTTTTTAACCATATTTCCTATTCAAATATACCAAACATATTAAAGAAACAACACAAATATTTAAACATAAATTTTAAGATATTTTTTTTTAAAATAGGGATTGTTTTACTTTCTTGTTTAAAATAGGCCACAAAATGAACAAGAAGATATATATAGTTTTCCAAAAAGACATCTTGTGAAACAATTTAGTGTATAAAATGTGCAAATATCGTGTTTTCTGTCAGATTGTTGTTCCTACTTCCTTGATTCAATAATGAATACTTTTCAATAAGTATTTAATTTTTGGTCTATCATTAGCCGGACAAGAGTCTTGATGCCACTGCTCCTTTATCATTTATTATACTATAATTGGGGTTTTCAAGAACGAGAGCACGTATACTTTTATAAGCAAACCGCCATCGGTTAATTTATTTGCGACTTTGTTAAAACAATCAAACTTGGTGGTTCCATGGGCCAGATTAACTTTGCCACACTATGGGCACTTCGGCAATTCTTATATTTAACAGTGAGCACATCTTTTTATCTTATAACAGGATGAACACTTGTAGCATTAGGATGGGTTTTTTTAAATTCAAAACGGAAACATGTTTCCGAAACAATGATTCAAATCTCTGACATGTTTCAGGTTAATAAACAAATAAGAATAGTTTATAGTCCTAAACCAGAGTAGGTTGATTTAAAATAATATTTCATCCATAAATATTTTTTTCTTAGAACAGTTTCAGTTTCGAAATATACAAAATACAAAATTACCAATGTTAAATAAAAAAGGAAAATTTAGGTATGCTATATGTACATTACAAATCACCCATAGTCGTCTGGTAAATCTTCTTTTAATTGTTGCAATATAAACACTTATATTTAAAAAATTGCCAAATCCCTTATAATTAATGGTCGGGAAAAAATAATTTGTCACAAAAGAGGGCTCGAAATAAAGATATCCATCTTGCTGTAATAAAAGTGATAGTCGTGCTATAAAAAGTACATCTTTGTTTGTGGTCATGAAGATATTCAACAATGGAAAATTGTATTAAAAAACGAAAATGTTACTGGAACACGTACGGAGTCTCATTAACTGCAAAATCACAAAACTCGCACAACCTAAACATAGATTAGACGAGATTCTATGAAATTGATTGTGAAAAGTTCGCCAAAGATGGAGTAATTATTGGTTAACATTGGGAACTATTGACGGAGTGTCGTGTAATTTGGCGGGAACCCCATGCCGCGAAATAGATTACATGTCAGCTGCAGTGCTACTATTAAAACACACAAAATGGCGTCATATTTAATGGTTAATAACGGAAATATTTTGTCATGAAACGACGACTTTGTCTTTTTGAGTTTAGATGAATGTTTATTGAGAACACAGGCAAAACTTTCAAGAAAGATGCTTTAAACTTATAAATGGAAAATATAGAACATAACCATGCCTATTTAGGGAAGCCCTACTTTCATTGTTCTTTGTCCCTTGCATTGTTCAGGTTATTACTATGTCTAACACTGTTATTCTAGACTGACATTTCTCATTTTCGTTTGAATTTAGTACGTTTTTTTCCACGGGAACGTCTATTACTCTCTTTTATGCTTCAATACATTATTCAATACACAAATTTTTTACTTATTAAACAACCCTTACAACTATATACAACATATATCTTTTGGCATAAGAAAAACTGGAATGATATATTTGTCTAAATACGTGTTAAGTCCAGTGAAGAATTGCCATGCGAGAGAACCAAAGTACATAGTCCAAAAAGACATGACAAACTCGAAACTTAAAAGTAAAACTGAAACAAAAAGAACAAAGGCTTAAACTTCACAAACTCCTTAACAAAACAGGCCTAGGATCATATCATCTTAATGTATTTGCTGTTTGATTTGAGTTTTGCTCATGCCTTTTAAAATTTATTAGGAACTGGTGTGACAAAGATATAATTTATCTTTCACAGATTTGAAGCAAGAAATATTTGCAAATGTGTCATCAACGTTTAAGCGGCGGGCCATGAGTAGAGAGACTTGTTCACAATCAGATCAAGAAGTTCCTTATCTCGACAACAACGTGGTGAGTATTGTATTGTAGAGCTGTGAGAATGATAGAAAGGTATTTTGCATAATCGGATATCAGAGAACAAAGTGATACACATGATGTTGTCTGTGAATGAGTTTAGGAGACTAGTCCAGAGAAAAAATGTGAACTCTTAACATTAATAAATTTTCACAATACCTACTAATTTCATAAATGAAAAGGTTAGCAGCTTTTGTCTTGAATCAAATACCTGCTAAGTAAAATTGCATTTTTACATGTTTCACTTCATCGAGTAACATGAAATGCATGGGTTAATCCGTATTAAAAAAATCAGAGGACTTTCAATCGTAAAACAAAACATGAAACTACTGAAACACGAATAAAATATAGCGACATTAAAAGATGAACAAATTGACCTGATTGATAAACAAGAAAGGGTGAGACGTGTTAAAGACTACTGATGACAAATTATGGTTGACATATGGTGGTAACAAAAATCTTCTGTGTTTGGATAAACCGATTTTGTATATTGGTAAATGTAAAATCGGTAAACTAACTCGTTATATAAAAATAGGAGATGTGGCATGATTGTCATGAGACAGCCACCCACCAAGTGACAGTAGAATTTTAACTTCTACAGGTCCCATT
>JAULBM010021302.1:0-11350 GCA_032357055.1 Geukensia granosissima | reverse complement strand
GACGATTATTGAGGTCATGAAATAAAAGGCCCCTTGATAAATGAATTGGTCACGTAAACGTTTTGAGCGCTTTCCTTAACTCATGAAGTTTAAGAATTATAAAAAAATGAAATGTGATGCGATTGTCCGTGAGATAGCCACGCACCACATGACAGTAGAATTAAAACTTCTATTTGTCCCATTATGGCCTTCAACAATGAACCAGAGTCCATACCATCACGGAAGCTGTAACAGGCGTCGAAATACAAAATGTGAAACTATACATTAAACATGACAATCGACCTCATATATTGAACAAATACTGAAAAAAATCACAATAAGTAACTAATTAAACAACGATAACCACTTATCTACGGGTGTCTGGCTTGGAACAAGAACATAAATATGTGGTAGGGTTAAACTGGTTGATGAACGCTCATCCGTCCCCCTAACCTGGGACAGTGGTGTGGCAAAAAGCAAGGTAGTTTGCTCCTTATGCTCAGTATTTTTTCTAAGACTTTCGTTATTCTCTGGTTTAATCAATTTCCAAGCATTATTTTTTTCGTTGCCCCCAATGTTTTCTATAATAATTTGTTGTATAAACCATTTCATTTTTACATGAGAAATGGTTGTTATTTCGTCACAATAGACAGTCAGATAATACAAAATCAAAAGAAACTCATTTTCGTGCAAATCGAGATTTTTTATTCTCTCTAATACACTCTGCCCCCCTTCCCCCTAATTTTTCTGCTTAAATTTGTTCAAAAATAAAGTGCATTAAAATTATATTACAACCATTAAGAATCTTGGAATTTTTTAACAAAGAAGCGAACAATTTTTTAGTGAAAAAATGTTGCTGGAAAAATTTGAGAACATTTTTTTTAATCCGAGGTGGTCGTTCTTTACTCACACTAAAATTTGTCATTTGTTTATTTGGAAAATCAGAATAGATTCACATCTTTTTTTTCGAACTTTTTGAACTTTTTTGAATGTATTTTGTATAAAACTGTTATAAAGGGCAATAAAAAGAAATAAAGGTGAGACAGTGTTTTACATTTCAATATTTCTGTTTCCGTTGCAGTTGATTAACTATTGAGGAACCAAATTTAGGAATCAGTGCTTTCTAGAGAGGACTGTTGTCGTGTGTTAATTAAAACAGTAATGATACACCAAGTAAAACGTTCATTGATTTCTTTGGTATTGTTGTATCATAGTTCCTTGCTTTATTGTTTGTTTTATTAAGGTTTATCGCATATTGCAACGATTTTTCATTCATACCGTGGCAACCAGTTGTATTGGTGGGAGTGAACCTAGAAAACCACCGATTTTGAGCAGGTAACTGATGAACCTTATCACCTACGATGCGAGTGGAACGCATCCTTTTTGTGTGGTAAAAACTCGGTAGCGAACTCCCGTCATATAGTTGATAGGCTACAGTGATCTGTTCAGGCAAGGTTTATATCAACTATTAAGAGCACAAGGGTACCCAGAGATACGAGCCAACCGTTTGATATATTTATTGAAATAATTCATTTATTACTTTTGCTATTTTACACAATTTGAAACTATTTAGAGTTAAACATTTTAGATAATATTAACTTTCATATTGATTTTTTCTGTTTTTGTTTGACTGGTGTTAAGAGCCACTTTTAACAATATTTCAGTGATATCGCGGTGGCCAGCTTTTCTACAACAGGAAGACGGAGTACCCGGAGAGACCCACCGAACAAGGGCAGCGTACTGACAAACCTTATTACGTGCGATGAGATTTAAACACAACCCATTTCTTTCATATTTAAGACGAAGTTGTAGATGCAGCGCTCAAAGCGGCGGAAGCCCCTAGGCCACGAGATTTTACTGTGCTGGGGAGTGAAAGATATGAGCAAGCAAAGTAATTTTTGTTCGTTAAAAGGTTCTATTTGGACCATTAAGTTTACTTTTGACTGAACACCATGACGAATTAATGACAACACGCATTCTATAATTATATTGTGTTTCTTTGGAAAATTTTGCTGGTTATTCTACCTGTTAACCGTGACTCATGATTAAAAATCATTAAATATATCTTGTCCTCTGGAATACCACCCCCTGTCAAGGCTTTCCTGGTGACCTTAGTTTGTATCATCTTTGAAAGGGATTTCGAAGTCTATAATCATAGGTAGGTTAAAATTTCCGTTTAATGAAAAAAAAAATAACAGATATTTTATCGCAAAAACAATTTCTGTATCTGTGTGATAAAATACAATATCGTTTAATGTTAAAAGGACAATCAAATTGATAAATGTAAATATCAAGTCTATTACAATAAACATGCAATGTAGCAATTAAACTAATGTAAAAATACTGCAAATGTGTCGTTTCGGTAATTTAAGATTCATATTACTCTTTTTAATTCCAGAAAATTTATTACCGACCAATTTATTATAGTTTTAAAGTAGAAATATGAAGTTTCCTTAGTTTTATTCAAAAGGGAGATAGTGATACGCTATGGGTGTAAAAACACAAATATAGTGGGATTTTTACATGCTAAGACCAGTCTCAAAATTGCGAGTTATCGCTCCAAAAGAATAATTCTATACAAGAATTAAATTCTAAAAAAAAATTATAGGAAAAGAAGTTTTGTTTAAAGTTTTCCCAGAGGTGAAGATATTTTTCACCTATGTTCCGGTATTTAAAAATTAATGACACTGACGTTTTGCAAACCTGCTTGTAAACTTTTGATAGACTGCCCGGAGCAGCTGTCGTATAAAAACCAAATACTTTGTGTCCCAGCTACATGTATTTGACCTAAACAATTAAAATTTTACAATACACATGCCTAAAACAAAACCTCTGTCACAAAATGTATTAACATCAACGTTCATACCAAAGGCAACGTGAAAAAAGAAAACATTTCTTCGCCTGCTTCATATAACGACGTTTTGTCAAATTATTTGGATGCACTTTTTCCTTCGTTTAAGATTTAATAATGACGCTAATTCAAAATAAATGACCATTTTTGTGTGAAAACCGTAATTTATGAATTTAACGAATAAAGCTTGTTTACCAAACACAAGAACGATGAAAAATATTCTTTTTATCTTTGATTTAGAATAGGCAATATGTTTCTGGGTATTATATCTAGGGCTTGTTGCAGGATGAGCGTCCGGAAGAATGAGCCAAAAACCAACGGTGATGACGTCAGCACAAGGAAAACATTAACATCATTTCGTGTTCTTTCTGCAGTTTCAGATAACTTATAGATGAAAAATATCTAAATTATGAGAATCTTGTAAGCATTGCAACAACCAAACAATCAATCCGATGCACTGTATGGCTATTTCGTTAATTTGCAAATCATCAGAAAAAAATCAAGAATTTTTTTCACTTTAGATCATTTAGTATGTTTTATTATATGTATTTCACATCAGAAGAATAAATTCCGTTTTGTTTGTAATGCATATTCTAAGGTATCATTTTTCAATCGGTTATATAACATTGGTTTTAATGTTACAAATGAGATTTGGTCTTTCAGAAATATAATGTGATCATCAAATCTTGTCTCATTTATTTCAGATTTTTCTTGAAGGAGTAAATCTCTTATTTCGAAAAGATTATTTTGGACAATTATCATTAACTTGATAATTTGACGGTGTCAGTACTAATTATCCTGATACTGTCCCATTATTGTCCAATGACCAAAGAGAATAATTCTAAAGAATTTGTTTTTCAATAATCCTTACCCAGTGTATTTCCTACCAAAAATGTTTATATGACATGAATAAAAGTCTTTTTCTTGAAATGTCTTTGTTGAACATTTCATTTTACGATATATTCTAACATGTCTGCCATTATAACTCTTAAAGCCTATTTCCACCACCCCACAAAATTGTCTTTGGAGAAATAAAAAATGAGGTATTAAAATTGTTCTAAGAGTTTCAAACTGGGATCCGTATAACAAAGAAGGTTAATTGATGTAAATATCGAAGAAATAAATCAAATATGACCAAAGAGGTAAAATTAACAAGATCTAGAAATTTGATAAAACATGATGTTAAAATCCGGATAAAATATAATATTAAACGCTTTGATGATAATACCTTCAATGACTTATATTATAAATCCATTTAAGATATGATCTTTCCTGTTTTATATACATAAGCTTGTCATCATTTTTAAAGCTACCTTCTGTTCTCGTCAGCTATTATTCCTTATTCCAGATACATGTATGATTATAAACATATTTTAAATTGAATAAATTCAAAAGGTTTTGCACTTAACTTCAAACAGTTATTTATTTTTTTTTTGAAATTTTCCTATCTGCTTTTAAAAACCAAGTTTTTACACGCAAATCAGTTCATTCTTTCGTTAAACAATCAAACAAGTAATCAGCTTCTTTTAATTTGTTGATTGTTGATGAAAGTATTTAGAAGAGCAGTAAACCCGTATTCTATGTCAGAATTTTTTTAGGAACGGGTAAAAACGTAATGAAAGAAAAAATGTCTGCCATATTCTTATAAAATAGTGTTTGTGTTGTAGATTGAAAAAAGTGCAATTACGTTGCGATAATACTTTTTATCAATAACGATGAATTTCAAGCTGTATCGATTTTTTAATTCTCTTCAGGGAAAGTCAGCCATTTTTTGTCGGAAGTGGTGTTATGCACGCGCTAGCGCGAGACCGGGAGTACACATTGTCAACGCTGCGTATTCAGTAATAAAACTAATTCAGTAATTAAACTAGGATAAGATAAGAGGCAAAAATGGTTTGAGGCGCACTTCAATGGAAATTTACCAAATTCTTCTTGTATGACTCGCAAGAGAAGGTCCGAATAACATAAATGTGTGCATTTTTTAAAAATTATCTGACCTAGGTCAAACTAAAACGCTCCCACCCGAAACGAAGATGACCGACCCTCAATGTTAAATCGCCGAAATTTAGAGGAAGATAATAGTGTGTAAAACGTTATTTCATACCGTAAAACATAGACCTTAGACTGTGGAATAATTCTTTGTTTTGATTAAAAATAATTTAAAAAGGCAGAACGTCACAAATAATTTAATAAATTTCGAAAACCACACTCCACAAAAGCCTGACATAGAGTATAAACCATTAACAAGGTTATTCAATTAAAAGTACAAGCCTCGTCTTCATTTAGTGGTGTTAATATTGAATTGGAAGAAAGGAAAGTAGCGATTACTTCGTTACATGCTTGATTGTGTAAATGATTAAAACAGCTATGATTATAATGTGTAAATTGTTATTTTTGTTCTGAATAATTTACAATGTACTTATTATTTTTTTTAAAACTTCCGCAAGACAAAACAAAGGAAAAATTAAGAATTTTTTTATTTATCCTGAAATACCTTTTAATTATTGCACGGATGTCGTTACTTTTTATTTTAAAGGTCTATCTCATATCCGATTCGACAAAGTCATAAAAAATTTTCTGAATATTATAAAAAATTTCTGTGAGCATAATTAACTCCTATAAATGCTTTATATCTACTCTTTTAAACTGCACATTTTCATCTATGACTTTGTGCCCGCCACCGGAAATTTATTACAATCCGGATGATTTTGTTTTCAATTTGCAACCGATTAAAAATTAATTTGTCAATTAAATAATTTCATGCATTTATTCAAGGTGCAATTAGGGATTTAAGGTTTGACGTCGCGTTGTTTTCTAATTGGGAGTTTCGTGGCTGGATTTCAAACAAAGATATAGAGAAAGAACTTACAAAACTGATATATTATGACGATCAACACAGAAATTTGATCAAAGCGTTTTGTAGACTTGAAATTTTTGCTTTCAAAAAGGATTTTGCTCCAAGGAAATGTGGACACCAATATCATGTTGATTCTCTAGGTAATTTCGCGTTAGTACTTGTGAGTGGGAGAACCTCCCGAAAGTCATAAAACCCATGTAAAAGTATTATTTGGGTATATTGGAAAGAAGCTACAAATACATGTACATAGAAATGACATTACTGAGAAAACAAAACACTTCATTAGAACAGACTCTTGTTTTCTATAACTAGGCTAATTATTCATTTTGTCCTGAAAGATATTTTATATCTACAATATAATACAATGCCTGTTGGTCGATTCTATTCTTAAATTTAATTAATTGTGATGACTGTTGATTAAAACCGAACATAAATATTTCTTTCAGTTAAATAATTATCCCCACCCGCAAACGAAGTTTGGGGTATAAAGTTTTCACTCTGTTTTCCGTCTGTGGGTCTGTCTAAAAAGTTCTCTGATTGTTGTAAAACTTGGTGAATTGTTTCATAGCATAATGCAGATTTGCATGTGGTGGGGAATTCAGTTTTTGGTACCTACATGGTTCAATGCGTTCTATGCGACTCGTCATAAAAGACACACAGAATTTTTATAAAACCTGTTTGATTCTTAAGATTTTAACTTAAAGACCAGCAGGATTTTATAGTATAAAAACTTTGTATAGTGAAAGATGAGAAAACAGAGATTTTCGAATTGTCATGTTTTGGTTTTTGAAGAATAAATGGAAAAGATATATGCTATATCTGAATGCAGATGGTATAGATAGTGAGCTCAACTCATTGTATTAATGACGATTGTAGGGGAGGGCATGTTAACCACTCAGACAGAACACCAGTTTCCAATTTAATTTATCTTTTAATTAAAACGCACGAAATGTAATGAATCTGCAATTTGAATTATACTTTCAATAAGGAGTTGAAAGGTTTTCCCTGCTATGTAAATACTAATGTGAAAATTGACAATAGCAATCTGCAACTAAGCGGTAGATCTATAAAGTTCGGGGCTTTCTATGGCCCAACAGTTCAAACTAATTAACTCTGTAGTTAATAAGGTGTAACATAAGAATAAAAACCTACCTATATATTTTAATGTTTACTTGATAGGTATCAATTACATGTCTGGTGGCGACAGTGCAAAAGCACATTTGTTGCTTAATCCAGTTCAATATTACATAAGTTTGTCTGAATATTTCTGTCATGACCTAAAATACCTAATAAGGCAGAAAAATAAAATTGTTAATTATTTTTAACAAGACGTGGAAAGGACAACTATCATTGATTCCTTGAACGTAGATACAATTAATAGATTTATCTAACTAAAGATGAACTTTATTTTCAAATGTCTGAAATGTCGTCCATCATGTTCATTCCTTTTGATTTAATAAACTGTATTCCAATCTTATATAATTATATTTCTAAAGGTGTATTAACAGAATTTGTGCTGTTTTGTTAAATAAAGGAAATTGGTGCACTTGAATGAGCTAATGAGATTCGTTATGTAATGCATATTCTAATATGTCAACTATGGAATACACATCAGAGACCGAAACAATTAAAAGATACATCTAGGGATGTCCGAAAACATAATACAGCTGTAATAACGCAAACCCTGTAAAGGCGAGGTATGGTCTTTATTTCATGAGGAAAACAAACCGTATCCACTTGCACACGTCATGTTTCAAATCAAGAGGTTTATAGCAGCTAAATTTTATTGCAGATAGCCGCAAAAGGTTTTGTTATTTTAAGAAAGAATTTGGAATACATGGCACAAAGATACAATCCTTTTACATTAGTTTATTTCAAATATTCATAGCCAAATATAACTGCATGTAAGCGCATTCACCAGATAGGCTTGGAGCCAAAACATAGGAAAACACGTATCAGTCCAAAACTTTATGAATTTCTAATTTATGGATCGAATGTAAAATATACAGCCCATGACGTAATGAACACCAGCCAAATATAAACATAATAATCATGATATTTTTACATAACATAATTTTTGAACAAATATTAAAAGCAAAATTAAAATAACGGAATCAAATCTATGGAATTAGGAAAATTACTACTGTAGTCTGTTGTTAGATATTTACATACATAAAATCTCGATGACCAAAAGAATTCCAAGGTGATATATTTTAAACTTTCAATTATATTTTCTCGGTTTATCTTGGACTTCCTACGTTTTTATTTTAATGCCACTGATGACACATTGCTCCTTGAAATGTACAAATACTAAAATTTTCCATTTTTGATCAACATTGGTAATTTTGTATTTTGAAACCACTGGATCGATGCCTCTAATGGTGGACTGGCAGTCACCAAGGGTATTCAACAGCCCAGTTGTCAGAATTGTCTGACATGAAATTTATCAAAGAATGCTTGACAGAAATTTGCTGAATTTGTTAAAATTCTAAAACACTAAAATACGGAAAGGCTCCGAAAAGTATTGCATTTAATAGATATCCCTGCTGTCGGATTTGGCTTCTTATTTCGATTTGTTTTGATTTGGGTGCTTCTTTTCCTATTTTTCGATCTTGGACTTCCCACGTTTTGATTATAATGCTCCTGATTCAAGTGATGAGCGGTTACTCCTTGAAATGTACATACAGTATACGAAAATTTTTCATATTTATTTAACATTAATAATTTTGTAATTAAGATCTAGTCTTTCTGGAATATATTCCATATTCTTTCTTTTAAGTATATGCCAGGAAGACATAATCCTTATTTAACATACGTTTAGACGTTAAGGAATCACCAATTTATGAACTTCATATGACTAATGACTACAGTACTTACTCTCATTATTATGTCTAAAGTATCTGTAAATCGATCATTTAACCTATTTAAATTCAATAACCCAACTTAACACTCAAGAATTTGCCAAATAACAACATATCAACATCGAAATCAATAAAAAAGCAAGTTGTCTTAAATTGATGTATATTCTGCCATACATATCACTGACCTTCGGACATATCTGTGTTGAAAATTTGTAAGTGAGAGAAACTTAAATGCCACAAGTTGTAAACTAGACACATATATCATAAAAACTATTACCTTTTGATTTAAAATTTCAAGGGAATAGGAAAGTATAATTGGAACGAATAAATATATAGTTCATGTAGGGGTAAATCGGACATTTTTCTAGATTCAACAATTTCTTTTGTTTCTGACGAGATAGAATATTATTTCCTTGACCCTTTATAATTTGTATTTCGGAGCCTTTTACAGCTTCCGTAATGGTATGGACTCTAGTTTATTGTTGAAGGCCATAATGGGACCTGTAGAAGTTTACATTCTACTGTCATTTGATGGGTGGCTGTCTCATGGACAATCATGCCACATCTTCTATTTTTATATTTCTTGCTAATAGCTTACTTACTACCGAACTAAAGAGTTTTTAACATTTTCTACTTCCTGTCTATATATATTTCATACTGGCTTTGCACAACCCATGTTTTCTTTGGCTTCTAACGACATTTAAACACTATATCCCATTGGACGTGTTTAAATTGTCACCGCAGTGAAGGAAAACTTGGTTTCCTGGTCGGTTGCTTTTGGGTTTTTAACTAGCAGACATCAACTGCGAGTACAGTTTTGAGGTCGATACTTTTATTGTATTTTGTGATAAGTTTTAATTATATTTGTTACACCACTGTCCAAGGTAAGTGGGAGGGTTGAGCGCTCAGCAACCGGTTTAACCCCGCCACATACTAATGTGCCTTCCCAAGCCAGGAACCTGTAGTCCAGTTTTTGTCGTTGTTTTATTAGTCACTTATTGTATGTTCACCATTTTTGCATTAGATTAGGTCGATTGCGTGTGTTATGTATAGATACACATTTTGTATTTCGGGGCTTTTTACAGCTCCAGTTATGGTATTGACTCTGGTTCATGGTTGAAGGCCATAATGGGACCTGTAGAAGTTTACATTCTACTGTCATTTGATGGGTGACTGTCTCATGGACAACCATGCTACATCTCCTATTTTTATATTTAAACGGTAGAATTTTACCTTTTTGCAAAATTTGTTAAAATTTTTTTGAAAAATCGTTCACCAAACTTAACTGATTGTTTGAATTTCTCTAAAAATTAAAATGGAAACTTTCTAAATATTTTATTTAGTATTTGCAAATTTAGGAAACATTTCCCTTTTTGGTAGTGTTGTTGACTGTTAAGATGTCTGTAAGAATTTCTGTAAGAATATCGAGAACCGTTAACCAGGATAATAATCTGAAAAATGCTTCAGGAGATGTTTGAATATTTCGGCAAAAAGAAAAAAAAATCAAAACAATAAAAGAGAAAATAATATGAATATTTTCGAAGTATTATAGGCATTTCTGTATTTTTTCATACATATAAAAAAATCAGTAAAAGATATGTATATTCAAAAATATATGTAATTGAAACCAGAGTTTTTTTGGGAACCCCCCTTTATGCCTTTGTCATTACAAATAAAAAAAATTATAATTAGATAATAATGCCGTATTATGTCAGGTCTACGGCTATTTCCATTTAAGACTGCTGTGATGCCTTATAATATTAATATGATAAGTCGTACTAATATGATTTTAAACTTTTCCAAAACTTCTTGTGGTACATAAAGCTTTGTTTTGCAGGCGGTTGTGATCAGAAATCAAACCAACCAAAATTTAATCAATTCAGAATTCAAAGCAACTTTAACTTGATTAATTGTTTCATAATGGTTGTCTTTTAGAATTTTCGAGTATTTTTTCACATTTATTTATAGTACACTTAAAGAAATGACATAGCAAATGAAATGTCTGTGACAGTTCAAAAGCAGTTACAGCGTATTTACAAGAATGAAATTACGCATCTAAATTTATCAATGCTGCAACTTTTCATTTTTAAACTATACAAACAAATGCCTACCTCGAAAATTTATAACCAGTAAATGTCTCTTTTCATGGCTAAATTGTACTAACCCAGTACAATTACGACCATGTATAGTGTCTAATGGGTATCTCTATCGTCTGCAAATCAAGACTTTAGGTGGGTGTAATTACCTTCCTTACGGTGATGAGTAAAATGTCAATGCTTGTCTGTGTAATATATTGAGCAATAAAGTTATAAATTAAGTAAGACATTTGAATCATGGTATGTTTATCTGGTTTATACCGGAAAGATTTGTTTGGAATCGTTGATAGCACGTAATTAAAAAATGATTAAAATATTGTTTGAAACTAGTTTGGATTATATCATAAATTTGCCTTTCTTTTAATGACAATTTGTGGTATACAATTTAAAAAAAGGAATGTCTGCTGAAGATCAATCTAGAAAAGTTGTTGATAATGTGTCTTTCTTATGTTCTATGACAAAATCTTGCTTAAAGTATATGTTAAATGTACAGACTTCTACATGTTACCTTAAGGAATTCAACAATACACCGTAAGCCAAGCAATCAGAGAACCCACCAATTATAAAACGCAACCACTTTTGCAATGTTAAACGAGTAACGGTAAAACATAAAACAAAGACACACAAATACGATAAAGCCGATTTGATTTAAATGTGTGTAAATATTTTGTTTTAACCCCCGGGGGGGGGGGGGGGGGGGGGGGGG
>JAULBM010021292.1:0-11350 GCA_032357055.1 Geukensia granosissima | reverse complement strand
TACTTGCTTATATATCTTGATTAGAAAATTATTGTGTCCACATGTTTATAGGGTCAAAGCCACATATACAGGCGAGAAATTTTTGTGTCCACACTTGTTTTTCAAATGATTAAGAAATGTCAAGGTAATTTGATACCCGATTTTTAAAAAATTACATAAATGAGTCATTAAAAAAAGAGAAAAATTGATCACTTTTAAAATTTCTTGATTTTTATTTTTGATAGTTAAATATTTATCCTAAAAGTTTTTAAAAAAATCCATAAATAAATAAATATTAAGCTTGTTTGTATCCCAGCCAGTACGTTGTAACTTGAGGTAAACAAACATGGTCCAATCTGAGGTGATGTACCTTCTCGATTCTTGCATATATATATAAGTAAAAATAAAATAGGACATGTAGGAGATGTAGTATGACTTAAATATTTACATGGGTTATTTATATTTTCAGGTGATTAGAGATGTCCACCTTAGATCTAAGTGAACCGGAACTCCCTCCTGATTCCCCTGGGAGTTCTGTTTCTACAAGGCTTATGGTAAGTTGTCCTAATTTCCCTGGGAGTTCTGTTTCTACAAGGATAATGGTAAGTTATCCTGATTCCCTTGGAAGTTCTATTTCTACAGTCCCAGCCAAACTCTGGACAGGAGGTCCTGTAACTGTTAAACTTTAACTGGACCTTCAGAACTTTTACTGGACCTCCTATATGGTAAAAAATTTGACCATACATCAAGGGACAGTTGACACTGACAGCATAACAATGAAAACTTTCAAACAATAGAGAGACCGATACAGAAACTTAGTTCATTGACTGTCTTGTTTCTAAAACGAAACAAGAAGGCCGATTTTGATCGGTCAATTTTATTTTAAGTAAGCAGATTTGAAGAGTGTTGATTGGGTCATTATTTATACCAATATTTTATTTAAGGAAAAGGTACTTCTGCATAATTTTTTAAAACTGCAATCAAAAACAGTCTAGTTTACAGTTTTCTCTCAGAATTGTGTTTAATCATCATAGCCCTTGTGAATATTTCACCGGTCGGGAGGTCTTGTTAACATTGGAATTTTACCGGACCTTCAGTTTTTTTACTGGTCATGACCGACGGTCCGACAGAGTTTGGCTGGGACTGTTTCTATAAGGCTGATGGTAAGTTTTCTTCGACTTGAAGAGAGAGAAAAGAATAAGTTTGCATAATATTCAAAATCTGTAATATTTTATATAACCTGCAAAAATTCAGGAAAGAAGATGCATCCCTAATGAATGCTTGCAGTTACTGAAAGCAAGCTCAGGGTGAGATTCCTGATGATAAAACTGAAGTGTTGTTTGAATAAGCCTTCATTAGGTATGTTCAGTATGTATAAATACAGGGAATAGACATGTTAAAGCCAATAGGACCAAAGTAATGATTCATGAAGTGAGCTCACAAAACACACATACATAGTACATGATGATGAATGGAACCAATTGAAAGATTGGATAAATATACTTCACAGAGATGATCAATCAAAGAACCAAGTTAAATGCTGGGAATCTACAACATCAGTCTGATTACTGACTAACCTCCAATCAGACTACTCCGTTGAAGCACAACCTCACGTCAATGAATGAATGAGCTAATAATAGACTATACACATTTACTGTAAAAGAGGAATGACGGTAAACTTTATTTCAAAATCACCAAAATAACAGTAGCTATAATCAAGTTGAGGGAGATTTCTGATTAAAAATCAACAAATAACCTCGTTCAGTATGACCAGGCATGCAAATGGGAAATCCCAAAATCACACATATATAAATTGTATGCTTGGTCATACTGAATTTTTACTCTTTGTAAAATTCAGTATAGGGAATAAACATGACAAATGCTGGAACAATAGCAGCTCATTCTCAAGTGCACAGTTCATGGAAATACAGAATCATTTTCTTCTGACAATAATGATAATTTTGGGCATTTTTTCTGAAAAATTTTGAAATTTCACTAAACATTCATTCATTTGTTCATATCTTAGATTGCATGAATTAGTTGTAAGTTTATTTTGAGATAATATTACTATATGTAATCATTTAAATATTTCTAGCTTGCCACATCATTTTCTGTGATTAATATGAGTAATCCATTCAAAAGTCACTACCGCTCTAGGTTATCTACTCCATTTTTATGTTATAATGTTACATTATTTCAAGTTTGTTAGACTTTCCTATTTTTATTGTTTCATAACCATTTACTGTAAATGTGTTTGCACAATAAATATTACGTATTTCATATAATTTAAATTTGGACTTAAACGTTTTGGCCACAAACATACCTGATGAAGGTTTATTAAAACAACAATAATCTCACCCTGAGCTTGATTTTATTAATTGCAAGCATGCATTAGAGAAGTATCTTCTATTTTACATTTATATTTGTTAAGTATGCATTTGTTTATTGTAGTTAAGTACTGTTGTAACAGACAACTTAAATATGTTCCATTCCTGACTGATATATATGTTGTCTATCAAAAACAGCCATGGCAGCTTCTAAGCAAATTCATCATAGTAATTTATTGTATTTATAAAGATTTGAATTATTTTAACTGTTTTTTTTCGTTTACAGGATGAATATGAAGAATTATTGAAGTATGCCGTAGTAGTACCTAAATATGACCAGAGCAGACTTCCTAAAACACTCACAGATTTCAGGGACTCATTCCCTCAAAACAGACCTGAACCTAGACAGGAAACCATAGTAACAGTTACTAGGGAGAGACAAACAGGTAAAGTAGACTTCATAAAATAGAAACAGACTTCAGGGACTCATTCCCTCAAAACAGACCTGAACCTAGACAGGAAACCATAGTAACCGTTACTAGAGAGAGACAAACAGGTAAGGTAGATTTTCTTAAATAGAAACAGACTTCAGGGACTTAGTCTCTCAAATCAGACCTGAACTTAGACAGGAAACCATAGTAACAATTACAAGGGAGAGACAAACAGGAAGGTAGATTTTCTTAAATAGAAACAGACTTCAGGGACTTAGCCCCTCAGATCAGACCTAGACCCACAGAAAAACCTAAGTAGCAGTTTATAGGAAGAGGCAAACAGGTAAACAGACTTCATGGTCTCTGTCCCTCAAAATAGATCTGAACCCAGACAAAATTTACTAGTGTAGTAATGATTACTAGAGAGACCCATACAGGTCAAATATACCTCTTAAATCATTTACAGATATCAGGGACTCCCTTCAATCCTTCAAGACAGAAAACTATAGTAACAGTAACCATGAAAAGAAAAACAGATAAATATAAAAAAGGAGATATCACATGATTGTCCATGAGACAGCCACCCACCAAATGACAGTAGAATTAAACTTTTACATATCCATTAAAGCCTTTAATAATAAACCAGAGTCCATACCATAATGGAAGCTGTAAAGGCACCCAAAAATACAAATGTTAGACTTCCTTAAACAAATCTCTGCCAAGACAATAAATTCATATATTCATATAGACTTCTTTTAATGAACAGACTTCAACTGGGACTTGTTCCCTCAAAATAACAAACATAGTAACTCAGGAGAGATAACAGGTAAAATAGACATCCTAAATTATTTACAGACTTGGGGACTAATTATAAGTCCCCAAGACAGACCTGAACTCAGATAGAAAACTTTCGTAACAGTTACCATGCAGATACAATAGGTACATGTAACATAGATGTTCTTAACAAAATAGATCTCATAAAAGTCATTTCCTTAAAACAGACATTATTATTTCCTGCATGTACATACAAAAATTTCATATTGACAGAGTAAGAAAGATCCTGAAATAGAAAGTTATCTAGGTTAAACTTGTAAAGCAGTTTTTACATTTATAACATTCATGTCATAGTTTTTACTTTAACTCTGATATATGTGATTAAGCAAGAGCTAAAAAATACTTAAAGTAGACAGTAGCCTAAGGATTACAATTTAAACATTTTTTCCTGTATCTTAGATACAAAATAGGTATTCATGTATATATGGTGGGTATGCTAGAGGTCTATTTTATTTTTAACTTAAGATTGCTATAATAAATAAAGATGTATAGTGTTAGAAAACATTAGCAGAATTCTGTTTTAAAAATAGTCCCAACAGTATTCTTTTAACTTTACATTAATTTACAGATAATTCTGTGAATGACTCCTATGCTAACCCTATAGTTGTCAAGGTAACTCGAGAGACAGGATTACCAGACTTTGGAGGTCACAGTCCAATAGGCAGTAAGCATGAGGAAGACAGATTGAATGATGATACTGGGAGTGTGCAGGAGTTTCTCACTAAAGACAAGGGTAACATTTCATTCTTATTCAGGGGCCAAAATTGTGATATAATGCCGTGGGTGCTGTTGTCAGCATTTTTTGTCTAAGACAGGTTGGTTTCCGCACAATAACTTTTGTTCTAGTTAATCAATCCTTTTAATATTTTTGGAAATTGACTTTTGTTACTTTAATTACTACACGTAGATAAAAGTTGGTATTGTCTTTAGGTGATGGAACTCCACCCCTTTTTGGGGAGGGACCAAAATGGTTTTTTCTTAAATTTCTAAAAAAAGATGTTTTGAATGCTTAATTAAAAAAAAAAAACTTTTGGTATATGTATAATGCACTGATACTACCTAAGCTAAACCCTTGATAAAAACTTAAACCTTTCAAAGCTGAACACTGAACCTTTCTTATCTGAACTGTGTATAAGGCAGGCATCTTTCTAAATTTTAACCTCATGTACACCTGTGTGTCTGTGGTTTATGAATAAAGTATTGTCTATTGTCTAAACTGAACACTGAATAATGCGGAAACTTTTCTTAACCTGATCTTGAATAAAGTTGGAACATTTCTAAGCCAAATCTTGAATTAATGGGAACTTAGATCTTATCAGAACTGTCAATAAGGCAAGAATCTTCTAACCTGAACCGAGAAGAAAGCAGGAACCTTTCTAAAATAAACACACAATATAATAGCAACCCTGCTAAACTGAACCATGAATAAGCCAAACCTTAAAAAAATTGGAAGCTGAACTTGAATAATGCAGGGACCTTTCTTATATGAATAAGCACTTTTAGAAAACACATTTAACAGAAGTTATGGGTACTCTTAAGTATAGTAGTTCCTGACAGTTTGCATATTCTGTGTTACATTGATGCTATTTAAAAATTTTGGAAACAAAGGCTCAACAACATAAGGTATTTACATTTTAAAAATAAATTCAGATTTACTAGCACAAGCTGTGCACTGTTGATTTGAGACATGAGTTAGATTAATATATAAAACTTATCTTAAATATTTGGCTTGCATCATTTTTATCTAATTGTAGGAGATAAAAGAACACAGAAATTTTCAGCTCCAAAATTCTTATCACGTGTGACAGATGGATTAGATAAAGAAACCAGTCAAATGTCAGTGCAGGAAACCAGTCGTATATCTGTTCAGGAAAAGGAAACCAGTCATTTCTCTCAGAAAGAGGCTGACCTTGAGGAAACAGAATACACATTCACTGCTACTGTAGACCAGGATGTGACAAAGATGGAGTCTTTGATGGATCAGTGGTGTCTTGATTTAAAACGAAATGTCATGGTAAGTGAGCAGTGATTTCTTTGAAGCACCCAAACAACCAAACAATACACAAATTGACTTTTAAAGTACATATTACCCTTAGAATCATGCGAATTCCACAAAAAAAAAGGATACAATCATAACAAAGCTACAAATACTTGATTTTAATATTTTAATTTATTATTGTGCTATGGAAAAATCAGTCATTTATGCCAAAGTGCCTGGTCACAGGAGGTATGGCCTAAAGCATTTACAAAGTTTTTATGACAAATTGATAGTTATCTCCCCTGTTTAAAGTTTTGCAGTGCATTCTTTGAAAATTATATCTCCATTAACAGGCTTAAGGAACAAAATGTACATCAAATCTGCACATGGAATGACATTCTAAACAAAATATAAAATTTTATTGTTTGTATGCTGTTATAGAAAAATAAATTTTTGCATGATTTGTATGTAAATAAGAACTTACAAAAATTACCTTATTTTCAATTTTGATTTGATAATAAGTGTTATTTCAAATGAAATTCAAATATTGAACAAGACCACATTAATTGATTCTCTGGTTAATAATACTGGAAAATATGAGACCAAGAAGCTTAAAATTCATAGTCTTAAATAAATCTATAAATTTTAAGCTTATTGGTCTTACTTTTTTAAGAAATATAGATTTTTTTAGGACATGTAGTTATGTAACTGACTACCAAAAAATTTCACACTTAGAACAATTTGAAAGTTTCAAAAACAATGAAACTCCATTAACAAAAGTTGCATTTTTGTAAAATCAACATCTCTATAAATATCTCAAATTATTACTCTTGGTGTAGGAATCTTTCATTAGAATTATTACTCTTGGTGTAGGAATCTTTCATTAGAATTTCTATTCTTCTATTTTAACATATTTTTACATTGGACAAATAGTGTTGGTATAATAAGCTTATCCATGTAATATGCCTGTAAAAAGGTGGTCTTTGAAAAATTATGTGATAATTAATGGGTGGTGTTTTCTCACTTTGATTGACAATGAACATTCAGAGTAATAATAACAATAATATTGTGTAATCCGTGTGTAATATGCCAAAATATGTCCCAAGGTTAGAAGGTATAATGCACTCCCCTCCTCCAAACCTTGGGAAATATTTTGGCATATTACACGGAAAACACAATATTATTGTATAAATATCAGCCAATATTTGGCCATTTTGATAAATTTAATCAAGGGACACAACAACACAGACATGATACATATCCTTATGTAGAATAAATTTTTTGGACAGCTGTCAGATTTTATTTCAATAATTTGTTGATAAAATCAGCAACACTGCTACATCAAAATGGATGCCAATAGATCTGGGAATTTACAATTCTAATTTTATCTTAAGTTGAGGAATTTCTGAACATTTTGAAACTGGAATCCTAAAAAAGTCCAAGTTGTCTCTTGCTTAATGTGTCTTCATTGTATAATTGCATTTTCTGGTTTAATATATAACACCAGACTTGATTACATGACCTGACATTTCCATAATGTGATTCTTCTCTGGATTTTCAGATTTTTGCTGGTCGAATCCTGTCCAAATTGGTTTCCATATCTTTTATAAACTTCTGCCGGGAAATTACTTGTAAAATCTGTGAGTTGTGAAAATGTCTATATCATATCCCTGCATTTTACAGCTTATCTTTTAGAATTACAGATATTTTCTTGTGTATTTGTAGGCTGAATTTAGTCAGTCAAAAATCAGAATTGTAGAACATGGAAGACAACAGCTAATCAAGGCACAGGATAAGTAAGTCACAGTCATGTTGTCAATCCTTCATTGCAAGATTTGTATTTTTACACACCTTTTCATTAACATGATTAATGAAATTAAACATTGACTGCATTCTAATATCCACCTACGGATACCTTAGGGTTGCCTAAGCATATTTCCTTGGATTCATGGGTAACCTACTTAAGATACATTAGGGTGCCCAATGAAAAACATGGACAAATGCTTTGCCTATAGTGGCTTTCAACCTTAGGGTTACCCAAAGGTATCCATAGGTGGTTATTGGAATGGGCCATTGATACACACAAATGATCTCAGTCTTTATACATTTAAATGAAGGTTTTAGACTAATATAACTCAAAACACACCAGTAACTAGCTAAGACTTTTCCAGTAAAGGTGGGTTTACACTATCAAACTTTACCTGTGCGCCTGTTTCCAACTCAAGTTTGATCGTAAACACCACATCAAACATGTTTGACAACTCTTCTAACTCTCCACCAATATTTGTTGGAGTTGTCAAACATTTTGGATTTTACACGGCCAAACAAGAGTTTGAAACAGGTGCACAGCAAAAGTCTGAAAGGACATGACCAAGTTTGATGAAAAGAGTTTGATCGTGTAAATGCACCTTAAGACTTCTTTTTATATCACCACAAAAATTATCATCATAATATGGTATGGTGCTGTTATAGTTTGTGGTACTGTTAGCGTCTGTTGACTAATATCTTTTGTTGTAGTAAACTGATTATTTCGATATTTTGGTACTAGGAAAGGGATTAAGTGGGAAGGGTACCCAACACCATCACCAAAATAAATTCCACTCGTTTAATTTTCTTTATATTTGTTTAGACATTTACTTGGATGAAAGAAGAAAAAAAGGAAAATTTTAAGAAATTTGAACCACACATTTCTCTGGAATTATTTCATTAGGTAAATAGTTATTTCATCATCAAAAATTTTGATCATTGAGATGCATTAATTTTAATATAAAATGATACTTGATGAAAACATTTAGATGATCTTAAAGAGTTATTTCCCTTAGGTGTTGGGTACCCTCTCAATTTTGAGTCATCCAGCCACACTCGTTTTTGGGACTGAAAGAGGTTTAATTTTCTTATATTTTAATGTAAAAATCTTTCCTTGTTTGATCTCAATGGTCTTTATTTCTTTGTTTTCTCTTATTCTGTATGTTTACTTGTTCACCTTTTACATGTCAACATGCTGAGGTCATATCACACTATTTTTTCAAAATTATACAATAGTTATTGAATAGGTAAGGTTGGAACAAATGCTACGAAAGCTGAATAGACAAAAAGAGATGTTCAGTATACCCATTGTGTTTTATGCATGAAAGTTTGAGTGACTGACATTCAATTTTCATTCATGGTCATGAGAGCCAGATTAACATCCTCCATCAAAGAATCAATTATTCTGACTTGGGGACAACCAGTTTTTGCAAAGATACAATTTTAATGTCTTTAGTTTTATCCATCTCAGGATTACACCCATGATCTTCCACACTTGTAATGAGCAAACTTAACATTACACCTCCAAAATTGTATATTCAGGTAGAGAATGAATTAACTTACTGTCAAAAAATTAAGGATAATTTTTAATATGTTCATTTTGCCCAACAGATCATGTTGATGTCTTCATATAAATACGTATATTTACTAGAATGTTAAAAATGTTAATATTTTTTTTGATTTTGGGACTTTTTTATGCTTTTATAGAATTTGCCGCATCTGTGTTACACCAAAATATTAACATATATGACATAACTCATTAAGCTACATAATATACGTAAAAATTGAGGTGTAACACAATTGTGGCCAATAGTGAAATAGCCAAAAACGAGTGAAAATGGACTTTTTTGGCTTATTTGTTAGTTGTTCCATTTTTAGACGAAGCTTGAACTGTAAAAATCACGAAATCGGACTTTTTTTTTTATCAAAAAGATAAATTAAGATATGATATTTTATCTTAATTTATCTTTTTAATAAAAAAAAATGTCAGATTTTTGCAAAAAATTAAAAACTTCCAATTTATCCTAAACTTTATTTTTTAGGCCGAAAACTGTCCTAACCAAACCTACTCCTTTGGTGCAAACAATGAGAACCTGATGCAAAATCAGAAACATTTTATCGCGTCTGTGAATAATTTTGATTCTAACATGGCTAATATTGGAAAGATGTAAAAATATACAAAAAAACACAGTTGACTTAAGATACACTTTATAACATTTTGACCTCATTAATTTGCACAGTGAAGTAGAAAAGAAACAAGGACAAATTATAGATGATGGACAATAATGAGTATGCAGAAGATTTAAGTTGTCCTAACATTAAATTTTTTCACAGGCATGCAGCAGAGAAAACAAAGATCCTGAATGAAATGGAGAGTTTGAAGGAACTACTACACACATACGAACAATCCATAGAACGTAAAGACCAAGTCATATCTAATCTCACACATGCAATGCAAAAGCAGCGAGAAAAGATAGAAATGTTGAAAAAGTTTAATGAGTGGAAACTCAGACATATAGATAGGAAAAGAGAGGTATGTCGGAGATGAAACTAAAAATAGAGAGGAAACTAAATATAGATAGGAAAAGAGAGGTATGTCCGAGATAAAAATAAAAATAGATGGGAAACTAAATATAGATAGGAAGAGAGAGGTATGTCTGAGATAAAACTAAAAATAGATAAGAAGAGAGAGGTATGTCTGAGACTTTACTAAATATATGGTTATTGCTGGTTTTCCAAAAGATCAATAATATTCATTGTGACATTACATAAAGATGTCTGGGTACAAATCAGTGGTTTGCCATGAAACGTATGTGATCATACTGACCAAATATTTCCTGAAATCACCTTGTCTGTCCATCTGTGTTGTTAAATACATAGGAAGGAAAGTCTGCTCAGCTTATTCCAAGGGCAGATAATCCATGGGGACCAGGATATCTTTTGTGAGTTTCGCTCACAGTATGTCTTGTTTAAGGTTTGTTAACATATATTTGGAAACAAACATAAAAGATGATACTGTGAGCTAGATGAACTGTCTTTTTCCGTTACGTCTAATAAAAAGTGAAGTAAGTTAAATTTCAAGTTCCATAACCTCTTTCTCATTTACATGTGATAAAAAGAAACAGGAAAGACATGCTGTTGATCAGTCTTTAACAAATACAATTAACCAATCTTGTAAAGAATAATTTCCGAATCAAGTCTATGCAAAGGACTAAAAGAGCAAATGGTATTCAGTAGGTCATTATAAACTGTATATTTCCTTCTACCATTAATGTAACTAAAAATTCATTAAGTTTGATGGATCTTCCTATTTTTGAAAGAAAAAAATTAATTTAAATTTTCTTATTGAAGAAAAGTGTTTTATGCATGGTTAAATTTGGCCTTTGATTATTTTATATAAACGTATGTAAGGTATGTGTTGTGTCTCTCTGGCATACATTCTATTTCTTTTGTTTAAAAATTGATAAAGCTTAAGTAAACTGTATGCCTACCAGTATAATTTTGAAATTGTGTCTATTTTATTTTTGCCTTTGACCTGGGGTGGGGTGGGGTTGGGGGTGGCGTGTTGGATCGAACAAAACTAATGTATGTTGCATGCACCTGTTCTATGTCAGGGCTCATGACCATTGTAATGCCCATGCTATTATTATGATTTCCCAGTCACTGTTATATTATTAACCTTTGGGTATTTCACCTTACACTTTGTTTCTAGTTAGGTAATTAATTACTGCTTTTCATTATCCCAAGATGCATTCAGAATTTGTATGTTTTTTGTAAGAGTTATCTCCCATGGTGGAAGGTGTCCAGGGATTTAGCTAGCGCTTGTCACTTTTGTCAATGGCAAATGATTTTGCAAAATGACGAAAAACTTTCTCCTACAATTCGTCATTTCATTTTCTAAAATCATGAAGAGTAGGAGGAATTTGGCCATTTCTACCTCGTTAATTAACAATCTAATCCAATCAGGTGCCACTTTTATGACACAGGTAATTAAA
>JAULBM010021281.1:0-11350 GCA_032357055.1 Geukensia granosissima | reverse complement strand
ACCGGTTTAACCCCGCCACATAATAATGTGCCTGTCCCAAGCCAGGAACCTGTAGCCCAGTGGTTGTTGTTGTTTTGCTTTGTTAGTCATTTATTGTTATATGTTCACCATTTTTGCTTTAGATTAGGTCGATTGTCGTGTTTAATGTATGGTTTCACAATTTGCGTTTCGGGGCCTTTTACAGCTTCCGTTATGGTATGGACTCTGGTTCATTGTTGAAGGCCATAGTGGGACCTGTTGAAGTTAATATTCTACTGTCACTTGGTTGGTGGCTGTCTCTTGGACAATCATGCCACATCTCCTATTTTTATATTACTGGTAAACTGATAATTAGCTGAAAATACAGCACACTAAGTATAATTCTTCAATGCGATAAAAAAAATCTTAAATGAATTTTTGCTCATCAACTTTTTATTTACCGGATTATGTGATATCAGCTTGGCTGCGAAGGTCGCTAAAAATTACAAAAATGGGGCCACTCTCCATAGCATCTTACATACTAATATATTTCAATAAAAATTAATCATTTACTTGGTTCTAAATTACATGAACATTTACAAAACAGCTTTAAAAATAAATAAACATAATATTTTAAAATTTTTGCGCAATGTTATATTTATATTTTATAAGAAATTATTATTATGGTTTTTCTCCTAACAATAACACCTAAAATATTTGTGATAAGTTACACTTTTCTCTTTAAATGTTTGCTGTTATTCTGGAACATATTTTTATTTACATGTGTATTTTCAATTTATTACCCCACCCCTATTTATTATGTTTCTTATTCCGTATTTATTGTGTTTTAATCCGTTTTTTCATTCGAAATTAATTGGACTTATTTTGTGTCTTTAATGGAAACCATGGTAACGCATCTTATCTACATAGTTACATTCCCTATTCTTTACTCGTCATTCACACAGTCAACGACACTACCAAAAACGGAAATGTATCCTTAATTTGCATATACTTTTAAAATTAAATATTTAGAAAGTTCCAATTTTAATTTTTAGACATATTCTTATCAGGAATTAAGTTTATTTAACAATGTTTCATAATAATTTCACACATTTTGCAAAAATGTTGAATTCTATTGTTTTAGGCATGAAAAGTTCATTTGGCAAAAAGGGTAAAAATCTGAGCAAAGAAAATTGATGATACTTTGGGATTATATTCAAATTTGCAATATCTTTAATTTCCATGCACAGATTTTTACCCAGACAAATATGACGAGTTTTAGGGCCATTTGACCTTTCATGACCTCATTCCATATATGGTAGTAATCCTGACTGTTCACATTACTGTGTCATCCAAACTATCAGCTTTTAACACGAGGAGCGATCCTTGACACACAACTGTGTACGTGGCATTTTCAATGCAACTTGTTTTAATTTGTATTGACAAACATTCACACAATTCGTTTATATATATTTATCTGTTTCTGAATTATCTTTCATTTTTTATGGACAACCACGTTTACCCGGCAGACGACACATTTCAAGAACATTTTATTTATTTAAATCGCCCTATTTATATGAATTATATTTGTTTTATTTACTTACACGTATATCCGGTTTTTATTTCTGGTTATTCCAAGAATTGCGTCATTTGTATTTTAATTTTGTACATTTTTATAATAGCACTCGAAGTATTGATTTTTACTTCCTAACCGGTTTGCTACTCTTTCTCATTTAGTTCGTTTATTTTGATCTTTATTTGTTTATAACATTTAATTATGTTCGTTTTGTACAATATGACTTTAGTTTTATTTGCAGATTTTTACCACTTAACAGGGTAATAAACTAAGTTTCGCAACTTCGACTTTGTTGTCCCTGACTCCATGTTAATCTATCCTGGACCCTGCCTGCCAGAATAGCTGTAATGCTAAAATTTTGATGAAAATAAATACATGAAAAGAAGCATACCACAACTGACTTTTTTATACACATACAAAATGAGAATTTGCCACGAATTTTCATAATAGCCGACAAAATGCTTAAAAATGTTCTTAGTATATTCTTCTGTCTTAATATACTTGGTCACATAATTTGGATTCTTTCTTATAAAATCTATTCTCCTGCAATTTGTTGACCATTTAAGTTGAGAAGTCATATGTAAGCATCGGAAGGTAGGTAAGCAGAGTTTGAAAAGGTTAAAGATTACTATTTTGTCCTAAAAAACTAATTTCTTGGCTGTTTTACCTTCACTGTCAGGTAAGCATGGGTTATTTTCAACAGCATGAATCAGATCTGAAGTAAAAGTTTTATAATTATAGTCAGCAACTAGTACATTTTTCAGAATTTATATGTTTTTTTTACTTGTTTACTGAAATTGATTTTCTGTATTTGTACAGACATTTATAGTGTTTGTCAACATAGCAAATATTTTCAACCATATGTTCACTTCACTTCTTCTAAACGATGCAAAAATTCAGCTGGTGAGTTTATTTGCAAAAGATATTGGATAAATTGGTTGTATATACCTTATCATAATACGTCCGTAACTATTACTTCAAATGTTTATTCTATCTGGTCAGGTTTTCGCCTTCACGATCTTCTACAGAAATTGAAGTGGAATAAAGAACGTATTGTCAGTATCTTTGTTTTGACAAAACAAAACTAGTTTGGCAAGGAAATAGATCCATTGTAGAATACACATGCCATAGACCAAAAGTGCATAGTCCAAAGAGACAAGACAAATTTGAAACAAACCAAAAGACAAAACGCAAACAAAAGGAACAAAAGCATGGTATCCAGTTGGAAGACGGCTAAACCCATTGTTTTAAGAACTGGAATTGATACTAACAAACAAATGAAATTGCTAAAATGACTTTAAAGTAAAAAGTTCGACTCTATCTAATGCCAAGCGAAAACCACACAGACAGACAAAACCAGACACAACCATAATAAAAGGTATATGACAAAGATAAAATCACATAGCACTGCACAAAAACTAGAGATCAAAACAACACAAGAAACACGCGGCATGGGACCAGTGATCAGTTGGCATCCCTTTATGTTATTTTAAGGTATTCGTAGGATAATTGATCACGTGCTCATTAAATAACCAGGATTTTCTAGAAAAACTTCAGAAAAAACCATTAATTTATTTTTATAGCTTTTAATGATTCAAAAGGTTAACAGATCATTTTTTTGCTACTTAGAAACATTATATTTATAAGAATTTTTGAAGGAAATCAAAATTTTTTCCATATTGTTAACGAAATAAAAATATTTGACTACTATTTTCATTATGGTCGGGATATTTTAATCAAAACAAGAGGCTTATTTGAAAATAACTCATTTACTATGAGAAAGGAAGTGAAATATGAAAGCGGTTATTTATTTTAGTCAATTTTGACTTGGAAAGTAATCTTGATCTCTAAGTCATGAATGATTGATGAACATACAATTGTCGAAGTGATTAATGTGTTGATTTTGCTAAGGATGGATTTTTGTAAGCAGCATTGCTGCAACTTTCAGTAAGGAATAAAAGCTCTTAATATCGTAGCAATATAGAGAGCTATAATAACTATACATGCACAAAATATTGCTACATATTTAAAAAAGAATATAGAAAATATGCCAAATAGTCACAATTGACACCAAAAACAAATATTCAAAAGCCAAATTTTACTGTGTGTAAAACGCTGTTTTGGATTTACTTTCATCAAATACGCTGCGGTCCAAAATAATAAGATCGACCGTATGAAATATACAGTTCATAACGTAATAAAGAAGTCGATAAACCAACTATAAATATTAAAATCAGAGAAGTTAACAAATGACATGTTGGAACGACGTAAATTGTATCTTCCTAACTTACATTCTAGAACTCGAAAATAAGTAAGAGCCTACAACTCAAGCACAGGGAATTTTCTACTATGTTTTCGACACAGCACAAGAGCAAAAAATGAAAACATAAGGAATATATGCTAGAAAGACAAATCCACAGCTTACATACAAAACAAATATTCTCTAGCCAATTTTTCAATTTTTAGTTCCATTCGTCGACCACAAGAAATATACAATTCAGGACGTTTAGTCGATAAGCAAAATTTAAAGATAACAATTAGAGAATAATATAAATTACAATGTTGGAAAGACGTTAACTTAACTTTTCTAATACATTCCAGTATCCGAAAAAAAAATAAGAGCATATGGTGCTAGCACTCAAGCACGGGGAAACAAATGGACGATACTTTTCTATTAAAAAGATCAGTCATGGTCATTTCCTTTTGTAATTAGCTTTCTCAACCAACCCTAACTGTATTTTCTTATAAATAATTCAAGTGATTTAGCCTTCAGGTGATTACCAAACAACAAAACACAATCGAAAAGACAGATATTTATTAACAAAATACAGACATACCTGCAGATTCTGCCTGCTCACTGCTATGGCGACTAGAACATATTCCATGGACTGTAAAAGATTGAAATAATTCTGTGTAAACTTGAAAAGATTTGTTGAGTTTGTACTGACAAATAATAACATTTTGCAAAGATAGACCGTTCCAAAAACATTAACAAGGTATTTTATTAACCAAATAACAAGACCGCAAATTGTTCAGGCGATTGTAAAGTTTTCCATCAGGTGATTTCTAAGTATTTCCGTCCGGTGATTTGTACGAATTTTTTTCAGGTGATTGCTAAGTATTTCCTTCAAATATTTGCTTAGTTTTTCACTCAAAGGATTGTAGTTTTTTCCTAAATTGATTTCTAACTTTTATTTATTCTTAGCCATGTAATCATTGTATTATAAAGCCTCTAATGAGATTCTTTTTTAATATGTATTCGAATTTTCAGGTCTTTAGAATTTTAACAAATGCAGCATATTTCTGTAAAACATTGTTTGATAAATTCCAAGAAGTCTGACAACTAGACAGGTGTATAACCTGGGAGATCTATAGTCCTCCAGCAGAGTCATCGACCAAGTGGTTTCAAACTACACAATAACCAATATTCAATTAATATGAAGAACTTTGGGATGTTATATGTACATTTTAATGAGTAACCTTTTATCAGTAGCAGAAGAGTTATACGTAGAATGTCTAAGATCTAAACATTGCAAAAGAAGCACTCAAATCCACACAAATCAAAGTGGAAAGCTAAATCTAACGGCAGGGACAACTAATGCTTTACAACTTTTAGAAGCCTTTCCATATTTTCAGTACTTTAGAATTTTAACAAATTCCCTTCTTATTGTGCAATATAAGGAATAATTATAAATATCAGACGGTATTTCGAACAAATTTCGTGAAAATATTCGTAATCCATATGTAAAGATATCATTTTCAATTATGTCAAACCTTTCAAATGCTCAACAACGGAATTTGGCGGAATAAATGAGAAAATAATATTAATCAGAACAATACAAATGTAACAAAAGGTCTTTCCACGAAAGTGGTGGAAAGACCAAATAATCAGAAGATTGAGAAGACATTAATCAGAACAAAAACTAAATGTCTTTCAACAGAAAGGTGATGAGACCTAATAAAAGATTTTGGAAACACAAAGATAATGCAAATTTTTGAATATTGAATTGAAATGTTTGATATGATATTGAAGATGGTAAATATTATGTAAGATAGGAAATAACGGGTTTAAATTTGTTATTATTTTTTTTCTGCAGATTACATGCGTGCAGGAAGGATGTGCGTGTGTTAACAGAGCATAATTTAGGGAAAAAAACATTTTAGAGACAAAATATGAACTATTCAATTATAAATTCTAAAACACTCAAAACACGAAAAGGCCTCGAAAAGTAAGACACTTAGTGGTTGTGCTTTTCCATTTTTGTTTAATATTGATAATTTTTTTTTTGTATTGAATCTTTTCCTATCATTGACAATCTTAATGCCGGAATGTCAATTGCAACCTATACCTTGTTGGAAATTTTTAAGTTCTTAACACAGACATCAACAGACAAATTAAGGAGGGAAGGAAAGGTGCCCTAGAGAAGTTATCTTTCGTAGCAAAAATCATTTGCTCTAATCACAACTTCTTAACATTAACATTACCTTGGTCAACGGTTAGCAGCACTAGACAAACTAAAAGACAGAATTTAATGTATTAATACTAAATATTATATAATATGGTCATAGATATGGAATATCTGGACTCATTTTCTGAGTCAAAAATTCAACTTTGGTGACTTGCATGCAAAAACTATGAGCCAGAATGCAAAAAATCTTTACGCTAATCGCATTATTTTACTTTAAGCTACAACAGTTCCGATTTAAGATTTTTGTCCGATTGCTAGTTTTTTGAGTTCTAAAACCCACATTTTTGGGGGAAAAATGTAATTTTGTATTCCGGATAGAATCCTTTCAAATGATTAATTTCATCAAATTTTATCATTTAACTTTCCTCTAATATAATCCTGTCAATATTAGTATTATCTGCCATTTGCTTATAAGAATTTTGCTTGACAAAGTCTAGCAATGCCTATTTCTAATGTAAGGTCGAAAATAAAATTATTCCATTTTTATGAGCAAGAGTATCGATAAAAAAGGAAAATCTACAAAAATACAAGATTAAATGATAAGGGTAAAATGGTTGCCAGATTTACAAGGTAAAAACAAACAAAACATATACAAATTGCAAATGTACAACAAAAGAAAATGAAACTTTTTGTTGTAGATTTTACATGTTTGGTTAAATATTTCTTGTGACACAATTGGAAAGAGCAAAATGGACATTGTTTATTAAACAAAAAAGACATTAATTTATAAATAAAATATAACTGCAATCACCAGGTCATGTCCAAAATCAAAAAGAAGAATTGTGAAAGTTTACCGTAAAACTTTTTAAAATTGACTGCATTATGTTATTTCAACCTAGAAGAATAGTTGAATTAATATTTTTCATAATTACTGCCCATTGTGCATTTAGTTGATACATTGTAGTAAATTGTCATTAGATGTCACTATTACTCCCCGAAGGTCATGCTATTTCTATACAATATGTGTTAATGACGCTGCTGTATACATTATTTCAAACGCACAATATCTTGGATTCCGTAGAAATTTCAATGAATGAAAATGTGCAAGACAATCATTTAAACTGAAGACATAATACCGGATTATTTCTTCAGCGAAAAGACATAAAAAACACAAAACAACACAAAATCATACGAATAAAGTTTAAAAATATTTTCCTCAAATTACAGTTTGCATAAACTCTTCTACCAGGAACATATTGGCGGAACAAAATATTTAAGACAAGACAAAGTAAATAAATCACCAATAGCAAACTTATGAAACTTAATTGATTGGTATTGATCTTACCAAATATCACGTAATGCGTGTCGGCCATTTTATTAACCACCTTACAACGTGAAAGCGCTTATCTATCGTGACCCTCTCTCGGACTTACTTTACCTAATGGTAGTATTTTGGACAGATTTATTGACATTTCGTCTTATGATTCACATGACTGAGACGCAAAATCTTGTGTGCGTTACCTGTAGACTTTTCTAGTAAAGTCCACTTGGGAAGGCCGGAATATTGTCGAAACCTTCACAATTCAGTCTGGTTGTTTTGGTATCAAACAAATAATATATACTCATGCTTTTAAATATGGAATATTTTTATTTTCGACCTTACATTAGAAATAGTTATGGCTAGACTTTGCCAAGCAAAATTCTTGTAAGGAAACGGCAGGTAATGCTTGCAGGATGATATTATAGGATCATAGTTAAATAATAAAATTGGATGAAGTAAAACATTTGAAAGGATCCTTTACAGAAAACAAAATTAGCTTTTTTTTTTCACAAAAAATGTGGGTTTCAGAACTCATAAAACTTGCCATTGGAAAAAAATCGCAAATCTGACGCTTTTGTAACTTGAAGTAAAATAATGAGATTTACGTAAAGTTTTTTGGCTTTCTGGTTCATAGTTTTAGCATGCAAGTCTCAAAAGTTGAATTTTTGACTCAGAAAATGTTTTCATGGCAAATGATAATAAATTTGTTCAGTGTGATATACCTATATATTATTAGGGGGAACATCGCATTTCAGACAGATCCAGAATAATCTTAATTTTTTCCTATATCGAAAACGATTGGATTAAAGGCATCACATTTGCCAATTGGGATTTTATGAGCAAAATAATTATAAAGGATAAATGAAATAAGTACAAGTTATTCTCGTGAAGACAGATGTACGAACAAACGAAAAATTTCCAAGAATGACCAAATAACCTTGCTATATATGTGTGATGTTTCTAACTAATCTTAAGTTTTTTAATAAGATTTTCTTAATCCAACAACTAAAAAATTCCGAAATTGCCCAGGATTGCAACTTTATCCATTCCACTACAAATCCAATCTTCACACAGGCGGCCTTTATCCTATATTCAGAAAGAGCGGGGTCAATTTCGAACAGAAATTCGACTGTAACTTTTAAGATGCAGAAATTCTTTTTTGTATGGCTTTGCTGTAAGCAATTAACCTCTATATATGAAATACTGATAGGGAAGCAAAAGCCTTTCAGCATCGGGATAGCTGATTATTTATGCATCCAGCCCAACATAGAGGCTCCATTAGCAGATGTTCTACTTGCAAACGGCTTATTGCTATACCCCTGCTGGACGGGGGGAATGAAAATTTTAAAAAAATATCAGTTGATTTAGTAAGATAATTAGTTGATTATTGAATCAACCAAAACTCATTAAATCATCATCGCTATTTAAAAAAAGTGCATCAAATTGATATATTGTGATAGATTTATTACTACAAACGGATGCATAAAAATGCAATGGATGTTATTCCCTGATGAAGTTCGCAGCCCAGTAGCCAGAGTTTTTATCCTGGCATGACCCATTACATAAATAACTCCGTTCAAAATTGATAAAAATAACCATAAATGTACATATAGCATACCTAAATTTTCCATATTTATTTAACATTGGTAATTTTGTATTTCTAAGACTTCCTTCTGATGCTGAGGTAGCCATTAGCTTCGTTTGAAGTCCTGTATATTTAGATTGCTTTGGTTTTGATACTTGTGATAATAACTTTTCATTGTACTTTTAACTGGATTTCCAACATTTTGATTTCAAACACTGATCACGATTTGTCAATCCACGAAATGATCATGGAGTTCATTTAATTTTTCTGTTCAAATTTGATGAAAAAATCACCATTAAGTCAAGGATTCTTTCTTCGGGTGCAGAGGTTTTGATACCTGTTTATTTAGATTATTTGGTTGTAAAGCAAGTGCTTATTAAATGTCCATGTATTTTGAACCGGGTTTTCAACATTTTGACTAAGAGCACTGCTAACGAGTTGTAAATCACCCAATCGAAGCGAACTGGCTATACAGTGCATGCAATTGTATTCATTGATTAAGTTCAGTATCGCGCAAAAAACCGGGACTACATCACCTTTTGATAGAGGAATAAAAATAGGAGATTTGGGATAATTGTCCATGAGACAGCCATCCGCCAAATATCAGTAAAATTAAACTTCGACAAGTCCCAATACGTCTTAAAAATGCTTTCCTCAGGATTATGCCAGTGTATGGTAAATCCTAAAAAATGGGGTACTAAAAACAGTAAAAGTTTGGTCTGATTGTCAAATGCGACATTTCCCTGTCCCCCCTTTTATCTGGATCAGTAGTATTCTGAGTAGATTCGGCAGGGATTTCCGACTACGGTGACTGTTTACACAAAGGTAAATATTCGAAAATACCCTTTCACACTCGCTAACACTGAGGTGATGTACAAATTGGACGTAATGATGATCAGACGACAAATGTTACGGATTAGTGTTATCAAGAAAAGTCTCCACTCTGTCAATGTGCACAGAAGATGCTAAGTGGTACAACTGACTTTATCTTGCAAAAATTTGGTCTTATAATTTATTAAAATACAAAATTATCAATGTTAAAGAAATATTGAAATTTAGGTATGCTATATGAACATTTAAAGGAGTAACCTCTCATCGGTATCATTAAAACCGAAACATAGGAAGTCAAAGATTAAAATATTGCGAAAGAAGCACTCAAATCCAAACAAATCGAAATGGGAAGCCAAATCCAACAACTCAGAATCTACTACTGAGTAACACGACGGGTGCCACTAGAGGGGCAGGAGTTGCTTACCGTTCCAGAGCACGTGAACACACCCTGGTTTTTGTAGGGTTAGTGTTACTTCAGCTTTAATTTTCGGGAAGTGTTGTGTGTTCTATGTTTGTCTTTCTTTTCCATTTGTTGGTCATGGATTTGTCTGTCTTCCGACTTCACGATTTCTGTCTGCCCCTTTGGAATCCTCAAAACTCTTTTTATAACTTTTCGTCGTCGTACAATGTTAGGTCATCGTGTTGTTTCATACGAAGGTCATTAATACCGAATGCAGTTATGTATATGAGTTTATTTGTTTCTCAATGATCTTGTTCTAAAGGTTGGCAATGAGAGCCTTTATTGGGTTATCTACGGAACTTGTTTTGTCAATAATTCACACGTTCTCACACCTCGTTGGTGCCTTTCTGTTGCTTGAGGTTGTGTAATGTTATAGATATACGCTGAACTTTAATAACTGACAAATAATTGGTATCATATTAGGACGCGTTCGTTAGATAAGTTTAAGATCAGCATCACAAAAGAGATGTAATAGAACGTATCATACAGCCCAACTGAGAACCAAATTACGGGTTAGATGTAAAACTTCAACAAAACGCTGTTAGTCTTTTCAAGAATATCAATATTTCATGACTCAAACAAGCAGGTGGTATCAACCATAATGTTTTTAGTAATGACTTCAGCTGATGAGCAACATATCTTTTTATTGTGTCAACAGCGATTGCGATAAATATAATTCCACATTATTGTATGAGTGTGTGCTTTTTCTACTTGTTTTATAGAAGAGTCGGTAACATTAAAGCCGTGTTAGTTTTCTCCGATACGGTTTACATCTAGACATATGACACCCACTTTTTTCTAATAAACGGTGTTTTATGAGTTAAGTTTGTCAAAATTAATAGCATTAAAGTCCAGTGTAAGGTACATCCTCATTTGTAAAACGAGGTCAAACATCCATATATACTGTACCAATTTCATCAATATCGTTTCTGCGTTTTCAGCAGCCTCCGTCTCTTGTACTTCTAAAGCTCCCTAAAAACCATTAAATGTATTAATGATTTCCTTTGGATGGAGGCTGACATCGAAGCGATCAGTCATATTATTGCGTAAATGACATATAAGATCAAGATCCAGTTGTTCATGTCTTGTCATTACATCTGCTTTAGTCTCCTCATGAAGTCATTATACATTGAGGAGCCTGGGTGGCCGAGTGGTCTAGGTAGTTGATTTAAACTTACCTGTACAGATCACTGTATCCTATCACCTATAC
>JAULBM010021270.1:0-11350 GCA_032357055.1 Geukensia granosissima | reverse complement strand
ATGCATTAATTGTATTTCATAACTTTTCTAATCATTGGCGGGGCATAGTGTCCATTGGACACATATCGACTTGTTTCTTTATGGATCTGTTTAGTTACAAATCAATGTCTTAAGATGTACATGTAAAAGTACTCTATATCAGAAGAAGAGCATGACCTTCAGTGTTGCTGACAACAGACTTTCTTCAAAAGTATGGAGATGTAGATAACATTACCAATACATTGTTGTAGAAAGATGGGTTACAGTTCTGCAACTTAAAAATATACTACTGTCACTTTCATGTGGCTTGTCAGTCAATTAGTCAGAAAGGTAAATGTCAGTGAAATGTCTTTTCTGACTAGATGTGGTAATTTTCTGATTAGATCTGGAAACTGCCTCCCCTTTGCACAGTAGATAATGGCTATTCACATAATTTGTAAAGTTTCAACATATAAATTTTCTAGCTTTCTCAACAAACTAGCATTTATGTTTGTGACTGCTCCTTAGACTGGTTATAACTCAAGAGTTCTGTCCAATTTCTGTTAGAATATCTAGCAAATGGGTTCTAAATTATGCATTGGATCATGTAAATACTCATGCTGACTTACATCATGGGGTACTTGGACTCGCACACTAAATGTTTATATATAGCACACATAGGATTGTAGAGGCCGAGCTGTTATTTCTGATACACAGTACTATACAGCTATGTATAAAAATAGTTTTCCATAAATAAAAGTATAATGTGGAAGATAAAAAAGCATAAATAAGAGAAAAATAACAATGCTTAAACAATGAAGATGGAGAAAATTTAACTTTTTCTTGAATCTTGATCATGACAAAATGAAAAAGAATAATGGTGCTAAATAATGCTTAATTCTGACATTCTATACTGTAAAATAACCATACTGGCCATATGTTAATCATTTATAAGTGTCTCGCCACTTTGTAATTACGACCAAGTTGACAGAGATTATATTTATTCTCTTTGTTACATTCTATTGATTTTATACCTGTCCTCTTTAATAGACGGTAAATTAATTTTTTATTGATCTCCAAGTTTTACCTGTAAATTTTCTTTGTGTTGACATTAACTTAATGCCATATAATCAGACAGGAAGAAAAAGAATAATTTGCTCAAAATACAATAAAAATGGGTTAGGACTAATTCACATATTCTTGCTGCAGCTTTCAGGTAAGGTCAAGTCAACAAATATTGTTAAATTCAACATTTGGGCAATGACAATTTGTTTAAAAAAAATAATTAAATGTCAAATATTAATTATAGTCTTTTATAATTATTACTATATATATGAAGTTTACAAGCTTTCCACAGTGTTTATATGTCTTAACAGTTCTAGAAGATTTTTTGGATACTTGTAGAAGACATTTGAACAGCCTTCAGAAGATTAAACAAAATACTTTGATTAACCTTTTTGACATTACATTGCAAGCATCATTAGACAAGAGAAGTTAGATTACAGTTTTATTTTGTTTATAAGAATATATTAAGGGCTTTTACTGAATTACAATTTTTTTGTCCTATATTTCTCAGCTAGAAGTTTTTACCTGACAAGCCAAATGGAAGTCATATTTCTTAAAATATTTGTTTTCTTCTGTAATTTCAGAGCTGCCTCCATAGCTGCCAGTGCAGGGGGAGCTAACTCTACAAGACCACAAGTCAAAATATGGCCCGAATGGACTGAGGCTGAATTAGCAGCAGAAAAATGGGTAAGAGTGCGGTCATTTTATACTTGGTCAGATCACCTGTGATAAATAAATTTGTAGTTGAAAAATCCTAACACGACCATTATTTAACCTGGCAATGCAGTTCTTTATTAGCAGGTATTGTTTAAAAAATCCTGATTTTTAACAGTGTGCCTTTAAGATTATGATGGATTTTGACTGGTACAGGAAAAGTATTGATTATTTTCCAGTCTTGTTTACATTTCACTTTACTTTGTTTCAAAATTTATAATTTACTGAAATTGTACCCCTGTTACATAGATATTTTGTTCTCCTGTGCTTTAAATTGGTTAAAACCTCAATTTTTTCAGGTATGGAATCTAGATTTTAAATCAGAGTTATTGAATCCCCAAAGACATTCTAAATGTATGTCACTTCTTCCTTGTGAGAGAAGCTGATAGAAATTACTCATTTTGCTTAATTGCAACTCCTTCAAATTCTTAAACTCTTTAATGCAGCAAATCTGAAAAAGTGACTGTGCGCTGAAATAACTGAGATTCTTCTCAATAAATGCAAAAACGGGACGAAAATAGTCAAAGGTTAGAACATAGATATACAAAATGGTAAGAGTTTTATGGTTTTAAACCATTTCATATAAGCATTAAGAGATTTGATTTGTAGGATGGAAAAGGAGGAAAAACAGAAAAGGGGAAGTCACCAGTGGTATGTTGATGAGTTGTTTCCCTTTGTAGTTTTTATTAGTTTTACCTTCTTTTCTTGAGCACCTTAGACTTCCTTCACCTTCTATACTTCAATGTTTTTTATTAACAGCATTCATGGATAAAGGCTTTTTAAATAAAGGGATTTGTTTTATGTTGCTTTTTATACACTTAGCAGTAGGTAGCATATTTAGAATTTTGTTCATATATGTGTTTACAGTGGAACCTGTCTTGAAAAAAGTACCTTTCTGCCATTAAAGAGTAGTTTTTCAAGACTGGTGGTTTTCTGAAAAGTTCTATTTTGTATAACCTATACAGAGAATTGACTTTTTGATTGGTCTTCTCAAAGGGGTGGTTCTTCAAACATGTTTTACTGTACATGTACTTTTAATGCAATGAAGTCATTCTTTCAGTGTCATTAATTTATTATGTCACTTCTGATTTGTTGATTTATATAGTTACAGTCTACCAATCACAGTGACAAGCTTGTCCTGTTTTGAAATTCTAAATTTTTGAAATGCTTTGTTGTTTACTGTAAGGAAATCAAAGGAAAAATGATAAACATTCATAGCATAAGTGTGTGAGAATATGATAAATCTTATATAAATTATGCCAGACTTGATTGGCCTGTAGTTGTCAGAATCAAGTCTTGAAATATACACTTTTCATATCTTATTGACATGTCATGTTACAGAAGTTCCTCTATAACAAAAGTTCCAAAAGGAGAAATATTATATAATATTAGTTCCTCTGGAACTTTTATTGTTATATTTGTTCCTGACAGAATAAACCTTATATAATATATGTTCCTACAGGAAAAAGTATAATGAAATATTCTATAAGAAAATTTCCATTGGAACTTCCATTATGAGAAACATGTATATGTTGACAGATGAATGAAAACTGACAAGCATAAATTTTGTTTTCAAGTATTCCTATTTTGGTTTACAAAATGGAAAATGTGAAATACTTTTGTCATTTCATATAATAATGTCCGACTTCGTTTAAGTTATTGGAATTAAACACATCCCTGTTTTGGTCATTGATAAAAGCATGCTGTTTGTTTTTTGTTTTTTTTTATAATTTATATATATATTAGTCTGAACAATTTTTTTATTTGTACATATATATAAAGTGGTTATTTTTAATGAAAAAAATAGCCCATTCTAATTACCTTTAAAACAGACATGTAAATTGAAGTTTACCAATGATAATATATTATAATTCAAAATCTAGAAAATAATGAATTCTAAAATTATTCATGCTGAGAAAAATTTGAGTTCTGTATTTACTTAGAACAAGTCAAGTACATTTGTTAAGTAAAAGCTCTTTATAATGAGATAATGCGTGTAGTACTTCCCCAGCATTCTACTTTAACTAACATGTTCTCCCTTTTAAACAGCTTGGTTCAGTAAGTATTACATTGATCTAATGGCTTTTCCGTGTTCTGTTAATCCATCCTGTTGTGCAGTAAACTTGTATAAATGTGCATCATATATGTATATATGGTACTCAGTAAAATGTACATTGTCATCGCTTTTAAACCATGTTGAAGTATTTATGTGGAATAAGATTGTGCTAAAAAGAGTGAAATTTCTGTTAATAAAAAAATAGACTGTTTAAATTTTTTGGAACATATAATAGAAAAAAAGATATGGAATAATGCCGGTAAGACAACAACCCATTTATAGTTTTTATGTCTTTTTTTTCATGTAAACTATGTACTTTTTCATTCATTTACATCAAGTTCCAAGTTCAATCATTAACTGTTCCAATAAAGAAAAATTGAAGGTTTTATTTCAAAACAATCACATATGAAACATTTGATGTCACTGATAGCAGAAAATTGATACTGACACTCTAAAGAGAAAAGTTACCTCCCCTTCATATACTTATACATATATGTAGTTTGTTGAACTTATACATGTTATAGATACAATGATAAAAATTTCCTACGTAGGTTTTTTCCTGTTTTCATTTGCCTGTTGCCAAGTAAACTTAGACAAACCTGATTTTTGTGAATTTGAGTTAAAAATAAGTGTGAATTTAAATAATGTTAAGTCAGCTAATGTCTTAATTTCTGGCTGCATGTTGCTTTGTTCTATGTTAAATGTTCAATTATTTATGCAACAACAACTTTTTATAACTGCATGGAACATTATCTATATAACTGTTCTAACTGTTGGCATTGTCAGAAAAATGTGATATAAAATGTTTGAAAATTTTTTTCGTCACCTATCACAAATTTACAAAGATGATTCAATTTCTTTGTTGCATACATGTCTCTGCTACATAACCAATAATTCATTAGACAATTTATTTGTTTGTCAGTTATTAATTTGAAATGTTTGTCCTGTATTCATCCAAATTAAAAAAGAAAATTATACATGCCTATAATCTAGTGTCTTATTTGTTAATCATTTTAACAGTAGACATTTTTATCTTTTTTAAAAATGTTTATTATTTCAGACAAAAAATATTTTCACTGGGTTAAAGTGTTTACCAATCTTGGAAGGAGCTCATTGTTTATAGTTTTATTTTAATATTGAGATAATTTTGTAGGCCTCTCAGCTTTTTGATGATCCAGAGGGTAAAATTGACATGCCACCATCTTTAAAGGTGACTCGCTGGGTTCGTGCCTGTGATTATATGGCAGAGAAGGTAAGATGTTAAAAAAGGAAGGATATTTAAGATATGTATTGTATTAATCCTTGTAGTTATTGCTTTATACTAACAATGTAAAAACTACTGTATATTTCTGAATATAAGAGGAACTGTCTTTTTTATAAGCCTGGTTTTCCCATTATAACTCAATGGTGAAAATGGATATTTGACTTAAAGTTCATATAGACTAATAGTTCAGAAAATATAGTTCTCTGAATGCAGAAATTACTGTGATGTTTTATTATTGTCAATTATACGACAGAATTGTAATCACGATTATAAGAACTTGCATTCTGAAATTTTTTACTTGTGTTGTTTTTCCTTTTAGAAAGCTACAAAGATAAAACTCACATTATTTTCTCAATTCAAACATTTGCAATAATAAATCCAGGAAATATGTTCTGAATGTACATATACAAAATTGCCCAGAAATTGACAATGTACTTGAATAGGCACATAAACTTCATGTTGACATCAGCTTTAAGGTATGTTTCACTGAACTGAGTCTCTCATGCTTTGGCTATTATTTATTTAAGCAATAACACAATCTGAAAAGGAAATTTAGAATGAGATTTAACTATCTTACTGGCAATAGAATTTGGTGTTCAAATATCTCAGGTGTCATTGTTTGTCCTGTGCTCATCTAAAAATTGCTGATTTTTGTGAAAAAATTTAAGTTCCGACGACATCTAAATTCTTGCATTTCTGGTTAAGCCAAGCTTATTTTTTCTTGCACTAAGTATAAATATATGCAAATAGATATAAAACCAATCAGAATATTTTTCATTTTCTAAAATTTACAAAACCTGGATGCAAATATTGTTATAATGGAAAACAACAAAATTTTCCAATTTTCCATATGAGTGGAGGAAAATTAAGAATATGAATAAAAATTTCGAAATAAACAAAAGTTACCGGAACTTTTTCTCTATTGCATGTTATAAGAATTATGAAGATTCCTTCAAGGGATTTTTCTAAATTTAATAAAAAGTGAAGACTCAGCTCAGTGAAACATACTTTAGTAATGGTTTACTTCCTGTACATTTTACTACCTGCAGATGCCTAAGGGTCCGCCAACAAGAGTCAAATCAATATATTTGATAATAACCCCCCCCCCCCCCAAAAAAAAAAATAGGAAAGACTTCAGAAAAAAAGAACATGTAACAGTGGTAAAACACATGTGGTGACCATTCCAGATTATTGACTTCTACTGTACATTGTGTTTTACAGACACCAGTTGTAGTAGACCCAGATGGAATGGCATCATTTGATCTCATCAAAGCCAATGAACACATCCATGAAAGTGAGGTATGTTGACAGAAAAGAGTTGGGCTAGATGCTTTTAGTAGATTTTTTCTACCATTTTTGTCGTTGAAAAATTCCAACAAAAATGCACTGGTAGAAGGTTAGTTAAAAGTGTATAGCAAATGAAAACCGGAGACAATGTCACCAACATTCTTTCTCAAAAATACATGAAAACTTGCTGATCATTGAAGAATGGCGAATTTGCATGTTTTTATTTGCAAAATGTTACAGCATAGAAATTAACAAATGTGCATGTAGCACATAATTAATACTAGGTGAATAATCATGTAGCACATAATTAATACTAGGTGAATAATCATAGTTTAACCAACTATGATGTCTATTGATATAAACATCAGTGCTGAATGGATTAAATGAGTGTTCGGGCTTCAGATGTTGTTGCGGTTTTTTGCATTTAATTCCTTTCAATGAGAGCTGTCAGTAGTATGTCAACAGATTTTCTCTATCTTTTACCTTTTCGAGCTAAAAGGGGTCAAAGTAGTGGGGGAGAGGGAATTCAATTTTGTATTATATGGAAAAATTTTATTTTGAATTTGATTTTGATGGGTTTTTTATAAATGATTCCTCATAAAAAATGCAACAATAGTTACTCCAAGCTTTTTTTTTTGTAGCTTTTTTCAGATTTTTGTATAAAAGGAGTCAAAGGTTAAAAAAAATGTGATTTTGCAGGAGGTTGAAAATTTTTATTTTTCATCCGATTTTGATGGGGTTTTTTGCATTTAATTCCTCTCAATGAGGGCTTTCAGTGGTATGTCAATGGATTTTCTATATCTTTTACCATTTTCGAGTTAAAAGGGGTCAAAGTAGTGGGTGGAGGGGAATTCAATTTTGTATAATATGAAAAAATTTTGTTTTTAATATGATTTTAATGGTTTTTTTTCCAAAGATTCCTTAGGAAAAAATGAACAAAGTGACACCAGTTTTGAGGATAATATTAGTCAAAATGATCTTTTATCCAGTCATATCACTGTGTCCAGCATTTTACTGTGTCCAGCTTTTTACTGTGTCCAGCTCTATACTGTGTCCACACTTACCCAAAGGGTCTTGTGTTCACCTTTCACATTTCAAAGTGCTGCGGTTGTTTCATGCTGCACTTGCGAAGCACCTCTGTTGAAGTAATGGCGGATAAGATTTGGAGTGAGTTTTCCATAGTGTCCCATGTTAAACAAAATTAGATACAATGGCCATCTTTGTTGTTTGGTGGGAATGACAAATAATATGCTGCCATGGGGACCATCTAAGGTCTGTTAACTACTCTATCATTGATTGAATGTTGCTTAATGTCCAGTGGCAAATATTTCAAGCATATTCAGCATGAGAGCATAAAACTGAATGATGATAATGACCCTGGTTTGTGCCAGACCGACACACTGAGCCTGATTTTTAACATGCTAGCTCACAAAAGCAAGTCCGTAGGGAGACATGCCACTTTACCCTGAAACATTATTCTGACTCACGGCCGACCAGTCTTTGCTCTTACTCCTTAATGCTGTGTGCTTAGTCGAGAAGCAGCAAATACCAATTTTAATGTCTTTGGTTTGACCTGGCTGGGGGATCAAACCAACAACCTTCTGCACTCAAGGCGAGCACCCTAACCATAACACCACCGAGGCGGTCAACTATTCTATTAAAATATGCTTCTTATTGACTCCTGGTTTTAGAATTTAAGATTTTTATGCTTACTTTCTCTTCTCAAAGGGCTCCTCATATTAAAATCAATCTACCGTAGCTGATGTGCCAATATTGGTTGGTAACTGGTTGATACAATTTTTAAAGCAGACCAATCATGGACCATTCTATTGAAGTTTAGTTCTAGTTGTAGTTTCAGGCAAGAAGTTTTGCGCTTATATCTCCCCCATGTTTAACTTTGTTTAGCTGTGGTGGCCATCCAAAGAGTTTGGGTTCATCTGGTTTAGTAGTTTTATATAGATTGATTGATTGCTGCTTAATGTCCAGCGGGCAATATTTTAGGATGGGAAAAAGTTATAAACAAGACTGTGAGCAAGGGTTATGGAATGCTACCGCAAAAATTACTGGTTAGAAAGGGTTGGAAATATAAGTTTGTATCTGGTGCCTACTGACTACTTAAAAAAAGCTGTTTCAAGGAGTTTTAACATGTTTAGAATAGAGCATTTTCTTAATATGGGGGTTATTTTAATTTTCTCTCCCAACGTATTGTGAATTTATACACAACCAGGTTTATTCTTAAATGTTAAGTTCAAATTGGCTTACCCACTTCAGAAGAATTTTAAGTCAATTTTTTATAGGGCTTCATGTTACTTTGGTAAAAGTTGGTTTGTATTCAATTCTAACAAAGGACTGTTCTATCGAATTTGGTTCCAACTGGCTACTAAGTTTGAGACATGAATATTTTTTAATGTATTTCCCTTAGTGGCATATGTTAATCTAAGTTCAGCTGTGGTGGACGTAATTTTTGGTGGTTGTGGATTCATGAAAGCAGGCTAGCCTGTACCAACCAAATTTAGTCAACTTTCCATTACATTTGTTTATGGTATACCTCTTCAATTCCTGCTCATTTAAAACTTAATTCAGTCTAATAGCTCCTTAAACCTCAACAAACCACTTGTATTTGGTGTTACCAAATTTTAAAGTTGTTTGGTTCTAAATGTTCATTTAAGGATGTTTCAATTAACTAAGTCTCTCACTTTTCTAAAAATTTAGAAAAACCCTTTGAAAGAGTTCAATTCTGGAAAATGCAATGCAAATAGAGTTCCAGTATCTTTCGTATATTTTGATATTTTATTCTTACTGTTAGTTTCTTCAACAGATTTTGCAAATTTCAAATATATTGATATGTGTTATATCTATCTGCATATATTAAGGCATAATGTCAGCAAAAAAAAAGGCTTGGCAATCGCCAGAAATGCAAAAAAAATCATTTTTCACAAAACAGCTGCACATATGATCATTTGAACATTTATTTGTATTGTCAGTAAGATAGTTAAATCTCTCTATAAATTCCCTTTTCTGATTTTGTTATTGATTTAAGAATTATAGCCAAAATACAAGAGACTTAGTTCAGTGAAAGGTACTTCAAGAAAATACAAAATAACATCTTGTAAAAAATGTGTTCTCTTTAATAGAAAAAATTATATAAATAATACATTTATAGCACTCACTCATCACGAACAAATATTGTAAAAATGTTTCATATGATCATGGTCTCTAAAAAAAAGAGAACCATTGGAAATCTCCCCCCACGCAACATCACAATAGAAGCTAAGATTTATATTTAAACATAGACCAAAAAGCATTACTACATGTGAAATATGGCCCTTATCATACTTTGTCCTTTCAAGCTGGATAAATATCATCGACATTTTTGGGGACTTAATATGAAGAGGTTCAATAAATATGTCAATGAACAAACACATTTGTAGATAACTGTATTTTGGGGAACACAAGGTTTCTGATGATAAATCCCATCATGATTTTATCAACACCATCATACAGTTTGTATAAGTTATTTTAAGTTAGATGGGTCAACTTTCAAAAATATTGTGACGATCACCCAATACAAAAATCAGTTGAAGTGTCAATCATGGGTGTAACATGTTTCGGTTTCCATTGAAGTCTCTGTGTAAGCTTTATAATTTCCACTTCATCTAAAATTTCTTCTAACAGATATCATTCTAAAACAGAAAAAATTATAAATTCTTATTAAATAACATATCTAAAATGCAGGTTACCTAAAAATTGTTCAATGAGTAAGTTATCAAGAATCCTACATTGTAAGCCATTGATAATCATATTTTTTTACGATTTAGAAAATAAAGCATTCAATTTCAAGACTTGTTTAACTATCAAAGTGGTAAAAAGTACAATTATCAATGTTTGAACAATGTAATATTTTGTTTTTTCCTATTAATTATTTTTTCGTTGTTAAAATAATATCTGAAAAGTAACATTGTCAAAAAAGTCCACTAAACTGCACTTTGGTTGATTATTATTGTATTGCGATTGACAAGCATTTTTTAAAACCAGTCGAATGGCATGAAAACCACATAACAGAGGATCTTTCCTACAGTAAGCAAAGATTTAGGAGCATTATTCTGTCAACCAAGGAAGTTCAAATGGAAAACATTCCAAAATAGACCCCACATTGATTTTCATTTCATTTATTTTCTCAACCATTTTTATTTGGCCTTGATTCAATTCATAAAACAATTGCTTATTTAGTGTGCAACTTACTCCATTCACTTTCTAAGGCCTAAAGTGCGTGTTAATTCAGCAATTGTTTTATGAAACAACAACCTGCCTTAATATGCAGTGTTCTCCCCAAGCCGTTATAGCACTGCGGTTTTCAGCGCTTTCCGTTTTGGCCGCAGCGCTATCGGACTTGACCGCAGCGCTATTGTATTTACCGCAACGCTACATTAAATTTCTGTGTTAATTAGTTTAACAGGAAGCCTGGCTTTATAAGCTGTCAAACATGGTAATTATTGAATAAACATCCTGTGTAATCCAATTACGACCCAACCGTGACCAATATGCTAATCAACAGATTGACAGCGTATGCACCTGTATTTGAAGAAAGTCCAGGTGACTGTACAGTAACGACAATCCGGGCTACTCTCGTGTGTACAAGGCACATAATTTAATTTATTTTCAGCAAGCCTCAGAAATTATTGAAAAGAATATGAATTTACTTTTGTTCTCTGAGATGATCGAAATCCGCCTTTTTTAAACACGTGCGGTAAAAAAAGTGTATGCGGGAGTACAGGTCAAAATCGAGAATGACACAAAAATTTACGTTTCTATCACTTTTTCATCACAAAATGAAAAACTTAAACTACTTTAAAGATCTTATTGTTTAGGCTTTAAACCGGTTGGTTTCCAGTATCAGATATTTCCAATTCTCAACATCCCAATCGAGATATTTTGCAAAACGATGTTTTTGAATAAAACACTTTCATTTCATAACAATAACTTTTAGGAAAGATGAATATATGAAG
>JAULBM010021259.1:0-11351 GCA_032357055.1 Geukensia granosissima | reverse complement strand
ACATACCAAAGATTGTCAAAAGTTATGTCCCTTTACATAGGTCTACTCCCTTAAGTCAAACTGATACTGGTATTTTCGATAAATTAATTGTATTTGCATAAAAATATCAAACACAAATATAAATGTCATATTAGTGTCTATGTACCACGTAAATACCATAAATAACCTATGAACTTTTAATAATTGGCGCCTTTGACAACTGGCGAGAGCTTCTTTTGATTTCTTTAAATGCAAAAATGTATACTCTACCTTACAGTTATATTGTGCTTACCATATAATTATGATAAAAAAAAATTATCATTTATATCCGGCTTACTACCTTCTCTCTATTATATTGAGGTTAAATAATACACATTATTAAATAATATGTATATAGCTGCCCTAATAAGCAATAAACAGCCTGATCAATACAATTTAAAAAAATCTTCTCGTTTTACTTATAATTTTCATACTGGTTATTCGGCCCGGGCAATAAGTTCCAAAATCTGTATTGTCCGGGGCGATAAGTTCCGACCTCCGTATTATCCGGGGCAAAAAGTTACAAAATCCGTATGATGCCGAATGCCTTTTCAATTTGTCTGTCGGTCTGTCAAAATTTTTTCTGCAAAAAAATTCTACACAAGGTAATGATTTGATATTTAATGTAAAGGTGATGTACATAAGTTGTTATTGTTGATTTATTCTCTTATTTGAATATACATACGGCCTTAAAAACCATTTTGATTGGGACCTGGTTATTTTTCCATACGACCCTGGCTTATGTTCCTACGGACCTGGAACTATATTCATACGGCCCTGTTATAATATTTTATAAAAGTTTTAGAGCCTCTGGCCAATACTGCTGACCTCGAATCTATACCAAGACCAATTCAGAAAACACCCAGTTACTAACACTATATTATTTGCAAAGAGCTTATAGCAGATACTGCCTTATCATACCTTTTTTTAATAAATTACCTTTATGTACATACTCATCCACTAGTCATGTAGTGGATGACAAGTCCATATTTTTCCAGCCTTTTTATATTAGTTTTTATATATTCAGTAGATACAATGAATGGTTTGAGATCGAATAAAAGCAATGATTGAGGTTGAGAAAGTGACAAAATTGACTGCTTATACGTTGAAAGAGTAAAAAAACAACTCGTGGAAAGTTTTATTTCAATATAATTTAACCAAACTGTCTCGAATAATTACATTATTTCCCAACTTCAGATACAACTTTTTTTTGTTATTTGTATCATAAATGTGACTCTCCAAATTTGGTGGGATTTAGAAAGTGTGCAAAAATTACCATTTTTTAATCTATTTGACTGATATTATTGAAAATATATAAGCATATTTGACCCTGATTTCATCATCATATGTTAAATGAAAAATAAAAAGTAAACGCTAGCACAGGTAAAAAAAACTGTTTTAAAAGTGTTAACAATTTGTTGTTTTGGGAAAGACGAATTTTCATGCATGTTTTCAGATTATAGTACAACCGCAAACAAAGTAGGAATTACACTGGCTGTCTGTCTGTCTGTCTATGTCCGTCTGTCCGTCTGTGTTTTTAAAAAACTTTGTAATCGTATGTTCTCCTTAATTATTCCGTGGACTTCAATTAAACTTTACATGAACATAAGAAAAAACGTGAAGATTCGCTCATAAGAAGGCAATTAAAACTGTCTTAAAACCCAATCAAACAAACAAACAATAAATAATTGGGAAGGTCGTGTATCTTTAATGAGTCTTGCTCAAATTATGTCTTGTAGTGTTTGTGTATTTGACGTTTCTCCTGGTTATATTAAGATATTCGATCAGCTTATGTTTCATAATTTAACGATTGTTTATATTTAAACATAAATTTAGGTAACTATAGATTCCCTGGTAATTGATTACACTATAACCTTTAAACTAGTTCATAACGACGAATAAAACTATCATCCGACACGCTGTTATACGCTGAATATAAATTATACATTCAAGAGAGAGCATTTTTAACATAACTAAAATGCCTAAAGTGTAAACCCAGCGAACTGAAAATAGTTTACAAAACAAGCTTGACCAATGTAGACCTCATTAACGAGTAGTTAATCTAGTTCTAAATTATCAATAACTTGGTAGAGCGTTCACTTCTTCATGGTCGTGTACACAGGTCTGCGATTCTTCTGCAAGACTTTTAATTGCTCATCGATTTTTAACATTTTTATAATGGATCGTCAAACGGTAATGTTTACGGTAATGTTTACCTTACTTGTAATCTATGAATAGGAGTAGTAAGATCGATTTTAAAAGTATAAATTATGTATTGGTTCTAATGCTACTGATGAGAGGTTACTCCTTGAAATGTACATATAACATACCAAAATCCTTCATATTTGTTCAACATTGGTAATTTTTATTCTGAAACCACTGGGTCGACGCCTCTGCTGGTATATAATGTCCCCGAGGTTATTCACCAGCCCAGTTGTCAAACTCGTCTGACATGAAATTTATCAAACAATTTCTAGCAGAAATTTTCTGAATTTGTTACATTCTAAAGATTCTAAAGCACGGAAAGTCTCGAAAAGTATTGCACTTACTAGTTATCGTGCCGATTTGGCTTCCCATTTCGATTTGTTTAGATTTGAGTGTTTCTTTTCCTATATTTCGATCTTGCACTTCCTATGTTTTGGTTCTTATGCTACTGATGATAGGTTACTCCTTGAAATATATATTTTGCACACCAAAATCATTCATTCTTATTCAACATTGGTAATTTTGTATTTACAAACATTAACAGTTTACCGTAAGGCCTGCAGCAATGGACAAGGATCCACACTGTAAGGCAAGCTGTAAAAGACTCAAAAACTGGGACGGTGGGGTGTATATGTATGTAAACAAACCATTGAGAATCAAGTGTATCATGATGCACCTCTCATGTCAATACATAACACAGATAATTATAGATACACAAGTAGTAGCATAATGTCCAAATCCCGAAAAACTCATTTTTGTTTTAACAGTTTGTTCGAAATCCAAACACAATTGATCATATACCACAACCAGTTGTTGTATACATATCATTTGGAGCCAAAGAAAACAGGGCCGTGGTGCAAACGCCGTAATATAAATGTTTTTTTCGTTTGGCTACGTTTGTATGTTTTTTATCGATGAGTTGCTGAACAATGGCGTCATCGTTATCTTTTTACTTTTAACATTTAGACTTTCTCCTCGCCTCGAAAACTGCTATCCCGGTTAAAAAGAAACATGGCAAGAATGTGCCCTTGGAAACATTCTGATGAATGGTTGCCAGACTTATACATTTATAAATTTAAATTGGCTGAAATTTTTAACATCTTCTTTCCAGATACCAATGAGACAATTGAATATCATGTTGCAGAAATAATCAGTTGATGATGCTTTACCAATCCCCTGAAACGTCTGAGAATAGATATTTAAGATATTTCAAATGACCGGCTCTGGTTTAACTTAACCCATGGTAAATTCACTCTAAGACCTTGAGCCTATAGAAAGTAAAAACATTAAAAAACCCAAAAGAACATTTTTCTTTAAAGAAAGAATATGGAATATATGGCAGAAAGACACAGTTCACATATGTTTTGGATTGCGTAATTTTTCACTGAGCCGTTTCCTTTATTTCACTAGATTTCCGTTCTTAAAAAATCGAAGAACAACGTTGAAACTCCTACATTACACTGCGTACGAAGCGCTTTTCTGGATAACCCGTCATCAGGTACGTTTGGGACCAAATATTGGAAAACAGAAAATTACGTACAGGAACGCGGAGAGCGTGTCCTACCGTTTTACCATAATTTTTTTGCAAGACTGATCGAATCAAATTACTTGATAAAGATCAAAATATTCGAATTGACAATGATGGAAATATGTAAACTGTATTTTCCAACATACGACTGTGCACGGACTACAAAGGCCTAACATGAAGTCAGCTACTAAGGGCATGACAAGAAAACGACAGAAGTTATTTCTCTTTATTCAACACAAAATGGCAAATATAAAATAGCGATTGGAAAATGGCAGATACAAAATGGGGACATTAAACGGACGAAAAGGCGAAATACAGAGAAACGACTCTGATTCGCCTCCGCTGGAGCAATATTTACTAATTTACTAAAACGTGGCTCATAACAAGAACTCCAAATAGACTGCAAAATACAGTAAAACAAGACCAAAACCACCGCAAAAGACCGTTTGAAACTGCAAATCGAACTTGCTTGCACCCGCGCATCCGCAAAAAAGAAAGTAGATATTCTACTATAATAAAGGTTGCCCTAATCCTACACCATAACGAAATACACGTAAGCAACCGTTATACAAGAAAAAACCAAAAAGCGCGAGAAATTGTGACGCGTTCTTAAAAGCTCCTACATACTTCCAAAAAACGTCATTTCATCTTACATAGCTTCCGCTTTCGGTTACATTTTTTCGTTGACATAACATGAAATGTCATGTCCGATAATCTAAAAGTCCACGTATATAATATAGAATGCCCCATACCTACAACTTAGATGTAGCTAAAATAAGGTTTGAGAATGCTTTGTGTTAGTGTGTACTTTTATAACCGTATGATATATACATTCCGACAAAAGTTAAGCGCCACCTTATTTATTTTGTTAATATCTTTTTTAAAATTTATATTTATATTTATGTGGCACGGTGTAGGATCGTTCGCGATAGCGTAGGCCCCGCAAAACTATCCTAAGAGAGGATAGGCTCATAGAACGTCGTGCCAGGGATAATTTTACAACGGCTGGTCGTATACATGCCGGTTTGCCTTTCGTGGGCCATGTGTATGTTCGGACTGTAATAAGATGACTCAATGCTCAGCATTTGCGTGCAAGGAGACCCATAAAACGACCGGAGCTGACAGCACGTCATCGGATAGCTCGCTTGAATTGGTCATCTCCAGTGGAATATACGAAACTGGAGAGGTGTTCATTGGTCCGACGAGAGTCGATTCCTCTTGCGTCCTGTGGACGGTCGTGTTCGGGTCTGGCGGCACAAAACATCGCATATCGCGATGAAAACGGCATGGGCACCTTTGGTGGGGGTGGTGTCACTGTATGGGGATGCTTTTTTTCGATTGTAAGTTACCCTTGCACGTTCTTCAAGGTAATCAAAATGGCGTTTGTTACCGTGATAACGTGCTTGACGCGCATATGGTTCCACATTTCGAAAACCACCGACTGGCCGATAGACCCGTCTTCATGGACGATAATGCCAGAGCACACCGTGCTCAGTTAGTACGCACATTTTTACAGTAGGAGGTTATTTATACCTTCGAGTGGGCTGTCATGACATGAATCCAATTGAACACGTTTGGGATTTTATTGGTCGGAAATTGAACCAGCGCGTTCCACGTTGTCGCAACATTGCCAAATTGACCAACGCAATAGTAGAGGAAAGGCGGAGATTTCCACAAGACCGGATTCGTCGTCTGGTTCTTGGAATGAGGAGGCGGGTACGTGGACTTGAGAGAAACCGTGGTGGTTATACGCGTTATTAATCAAATTTGTGTGATAAACTGTCCCATATGTTCATTTAAGGTTCTAAAATTCTTGTGACCAATACGGTTTCTTAAATTGTGAAAAACTTATTTCTCGATAAAACTTTTTTCGGCATTCTGAAGTTGCCAAATTTACCCTCCTTTTTGTTTTAAAAATTAACCAATAATTCGACTTGCTAATTCACCTATATTTCAACCTAAAGTTTAGCCTTTACACTAATACATAAAAGTGTCTTGGTATAAATTTAATTATATTTTAATTTTTTTACATAGGTGTTAAACGAAAATTATTATTAGAAAAAATATAGGGTGACGCTTAACTGTATATTTCTGCCATTGTTAATTTTAAAGCAGTTATAAATATGTTGTTGCACTTCCAAAACATATTAAGTTATAACTTTTAAGCTATTATAAGAAATGAATAGCAGAAATGACTGACTACCCGTTCTAATATTCAACAAAGATCCAAATGTGAGATCTAAATATCATAACTTTCCTTATGTTATTTATTCCTGATAACTAGATGTTGTTCAGTTTAATTGTATTTCAATAGCTCGTTATGGTTTTCAGATTTAAAAAATGCATTTGTAATTAGAGTTTTCCATTTCTGTCTATATTTCAAATATGGTTGGCATCTGACCATAAAATGATGGTATACTAATATCAGAATAGAAGTTATATAAACGCACAGAATGAGCCTAATATGAATCCTGTTCTGGCTCAAGGATATTCATTTACTCGCAAAAGTATAACCACATTTTTTTTATTCAATCAAGTTGTCTGTTTTCATTTGGTGGTTGAACGTACATTGTGGGCTCTAATGTTTAATAAATTACCATTCGATTTGCATTTATTACCTAGAACATGTTCCCGAAGCTTCATGTAATGTATGTGAACGAAACATCTAAAGTGATTGTGGCCGGACGCAACGCCATCTATTACGAGCTGGAATGTAAAAATGGATTCATTGCAAATGCCACTTTAAACGCAACTATTCTGGAAGGGTAAGATTTTTCATAAGTAAAATTTAAAGGATTAAGGTCGTTTTTGTTTCATCCGTTAAACAGCAGAGAAGTATTATAATTATATATTTATTCCGCAGGTTAATGAAATTTGAGGCATGCTCTTTTTGATGGCAAAGCTGTTTAATGGAAATAAAAAGTTTATCATGAAACGGACAAAATGCATGTACATACACCGTTTATTACTTGTGCATTCAGTCAAATATAAACTTTCCGTAAAAATAAGAATATTACATTTTCATGCGAATTATCCTTCGCCACGTGAAGTTCTTCCATTCCAACACAACACAACCCCATTTTTCATGATATTGTGAGCAGAGTACAACGGGAGCATTTATTTTGTGAACGTGTTTTTAGTTTCATAGTTTCCACTGGACCAGGGGGCTTCCATTATGTGATGCAATCCTTATTTTACACCAGATACAATATATCAGGCAGCAGAAGATTAATATAGTAGGTGTCTTCAATTTGACGTTGCTATATAACATCATGGATTTTATTTTAGCATATACGGCGTAGTCGATTCGACACGTATATTGTGATGGGCCCTAATCGGAAATTAGTTGCACTGACACAGTGAAACGCGTACACTTAATTTATATTTGACAATAAGCTGTAAGTTTAAGTAATAGTAAATGCTTAAATAGATATATTTTAGAGACATTTGTCTAGGAAACAATTTAAAGAGGGAGGGGGCTAGTAAATGTTGTCGCTTGTGTAGAACTTTCCTTTGTTGATGAATTTCCACGAATTGATTGGGGGGAGGGGATTGTAAGTAATAGTAAATGCATGGATTAATTTGATGTTGATATACATCTTTTTGTCTTCAGGCGACCGTCGAAATGTATACATGCTTTCATCTGCATTTGTATACTGGTACATTGTGATATAGTGAAGACCTTAATCTGTTTCTGTTAATGTTTAATATCACGCCGATTTTTTCATGATTTGGTTTTAAATTAAAGAAATAAAATATTATTAGCGGTTAACTGACCAATGGAATCGCTATAGTTGACTTTTGTTCCGTCTTTGTTTGGTATGAAAATTCTCGACTCCCACTGAATAAATTTTTTTATAATAAATATCAACTTGTTTTATTTGATTAGTGGAAAATATGTAGCTAGCGATATTTAATACTGTTCAATATTAACTTCCTGTTAAGCAGGACGAAGAACGCGTGAAGTATACTTAGCGCCAGGGCAATGTGTGGTAGACCTGGGCAACGCTTGATAAACCCATGTTGTTCTAATTTATTTATAAAGAGTAACAACTGGTCAATGTCTGTCATAAAAAGATAATTTGCTTAATAATAAAATATTAGCAAAGAATAAAACACGTCGTATTGTTTTATAAACGGTCAAGCAATCTTGTAAATTCATAAATAAATAAAAAGAAAATTCATGTTTTATTAATGAAGATTAAATATGTTTCGGAGACAGTGCAATTTAAAATTCATTGATCATAAACGTGATTTCGAAATTTACCGAATTTAGCTGCCTTTGAAATATGCAATCATTTTTGTTTGATTTACTTGAATTATTCATATAGTATTTTTAAATCATAGATTCAGAAACATTTTTTCAGATACAAATTTACCCCTCATCGTGTCCTTTCAAAAGCAACAACAATATTCACAAGTGACTTAAATATTACATTATCGTTTATATTGTGCGTACTTTTCTTCAACAAAAATTATATGTCAATAATATAAATTAGGACACCGGCGCCTTCATACAACCACAGAGATCATACAGAGACACCAAAATCAATTACACTGACAATTGAGAAGGGAGGTAAAAATGTATCGACATTGTATATAGGAGAAGAGGTTCAACTGAAAATTACAGGAATTGGCAAGTATAGCTTAATGATATGTTTATTCTTTGCGGGAATTCTTTTTCAAATATGTTTGTGTATTGTGTTAAAATTAAAATTTATAGTTCAAGACGATTCAGATGAACCGTTTCTGTTTATTCACGTACAATTGACTGCATTTAAAATGACAACAAATTTTAACGCCCAACTTTTTTCTCTGACCTAATAAACGTTGTCTTTTTACTAACTCTTGTTACAAAAAAAGAAACCGTTTCCGGACATTACATGCTACGTTAGATCAAAATCAGAGTCCAGCTGCATTTGTTACTACTTTTTTGTATGCTAAATATACGAGCGAAAAATAAATTAAAAAAAATTTGCTTTCGAGTTCTGCATGAAATAACATACTGCCTTAAGAAAAATAGATTAATTTTACGATAATGTTAGCAACACATTTTATGACATTAAACCGGAAAAGCCATAGAACCCGTATAAAGAATATATATGAACAATACGGACAGCACATGCAAACAAGGACGAAATATAAGTGTAATTACACATATATTGATAAATTTGGCATTGCATCTATCATGACTTTTTGTGTTTGCTCACGTTTATTGAAAACACAATTTTTAATAGTCGAACATACTATGGTTGCTGACATTTCGTGTTTGGAGGCTTAATTTCTTATCTTCGGGAATATCACAAAGAGCTTGCTTTTAGTAACTGCGAATATTTATTAAGGGTATCTTCCTTTTGCATGCATGTTTTTGCACGTTATATCTAGTCGGATTTAGTGAATTTCTGCTCGCCTTTTACTGCTTTTGTTTCCTTTGACCAGTCGTTTGGGTATCCTACTAAACTAGTTTAACCCTACAACATGTACATGTCACATGTGCCTGTGCCTTTTCAGGAAGTGTGATCAAAGGTTAGTCGTTTTTTTGTGTGTTTTGTTAAATGTACATTTGCAGTATAATATTCAGGTAGGATTTGTATTATGTTACGTATACCAGTCTACTAAATTGGAATCGTTAATGATATTGCTAATAGCAGAAAGCGATTGTCTCATACGTTAGTGGATATTTATGAATAAAGTTGTGGAAAATTCGTCAATTTCTTGAATCTAAAAAATATGTATAGATCCATAATCCTTCAAATACCCGTTCCGGGATAGTATGAGTATCGGTAAGTTTAATGTTTCGTCCTGCTGATTAATACCAACCACATTTGTAAACATTTCTGTCGTTTTAAAAATCAGATTTTGCAAGTCAATTCAGAGTGCAGGAGACGTGACCGGCCATTTCAGAGTTTTTTGGGTCAGTTGTAAACAAAGACTTCTGTACTTTCTAATGATATCTTTTTTATCTTTGCCCTAGCCAAGGATCATGATTGTCTGTTCGGTGTGCGTATGTTCCCACGTGAGTGCTTGAGTAAGCAAGGTTTCGGATATTCATTAGCAGTCATTAGGCTGTGCTAAACATTCAGTTTTAGGGTATTTATTTTCTTTGGCATAGCACTCTTCTCATGTTATATTGAATTGGCTCACTTGAGGTGTATGCTGTGCCAAAAATTTTGAAATTTGTCGACATTACACGAAATTTAAAATATAGGCCATTATTTTTTAAAATTATATTTATATTATTTATATTAAGTTATATTTTAAGAAATGGTTCGGATCCCCTATCGTTCTCCAAATATGTTCTTAGCCAGAATGAAAAGAAAGAAAACTTCGGTCGGCATCCCTTGGGATCGACTATACCTTTGTCAGTATGAAATTAACGAGTTATCACAATACCGATTCAGATCACCACCCCAAAATCAAATATATAATAACGCGGCAAAAACGAAACTTTCCATGGTTATCCAGGGGGTCTGCCTCTCCCCCTCAATCCTGAATATTTAAGTTGTCCCCATAACAGTTCAATGAAATTACCCTTAATAAACATGTTATCGCTTTAGTACATTTATTTATTTATTCCAAAAGGTCTATTGTACATGTACGGTGTTTGTTTTTACGCCCGACAATCCCTTAGGGATTTCTCAAACTGAGAACGTATTATCCCTGCGAACATAGTTTTCTATATTATTTTTGCTATACAAACGACTCTTCTCAGGCTTTAGTGTCCTCTGCCGAGGTTGTCGATACAATTCTTGTATTTTCGAATAATTACGTGGTGGCCATTCTTTGACTAAAAACTGTTAACTGTGTGCATCTGTTTTTTTCCGTATTGCAATCGCTATACTACATGTTTTATTCTTTCTTATAGCTGAATTCTAGCAGTATTACTTAACTTTTAAGTACTCAGATATTAACTATATAGTATAGGGTTATTGCAGGAATATTGGTGAATATTGTCATATTAAACGAGCTACGAGAGAAAATACTTCATTAATATTCGCGCAATAACGGTTTTTATAGTGTATAGCAAAGCTTTGAAAAACCTCTTTTAACTTGATGTACGTTATTATGAACTCGATGTTAAATGGATATTGTTTTGTGCTATATCACAGAATACCGCATAAGTTGTTCAAGCAATATTATACTGCAATACAATACAGACTTTTACTGACGGTATAAAAATGCAGTTGAATACTTCCTGACCCAATATAAATAAATAGTCAAATTAGATTATTCATAACATTAATATATCGCGTTTCTAACAGAAATATATCATTGACATGAGAAAAAAACACAAGTTTTTCTTGAAATGTTGGGGAACTTTCCTGTATTTGCTCGAATGTTGAATGCATTTAACTAGGATATAATCCATGATATTATCTACACAATGTATACAAAAGAAAATTGTATTAAAATGCTTAATCGAAATTTAATGCAGTAGTCAAAGACAATGAATTGTACACAATCAATGAAGAACAGCAATCAAAGCGCTGTTCCTTTGCTTGGAATTTACTTGTACATTCTTTAATGCACAGATGTAGCGTCGTCGACATCTAGCAAAGAATTCCGCTCAAACCGGTGCTAGGGGCCGTCTTGAACTTAC
>JAULBM010021248.1:0-11351 GCA_032357055.1 Geukensia granosissima | reverse complement strand
GTAAAGGACCACCTGCCTATTATTTCTGCCAAGTTTGGTTGAAATCTGTTCAGTGGTCTCAGAGAAGAAGATGAAAAGGTAAAAGATAAACAGACACGACGACGACGGACGCAAGGTGATGCCCTTTTGGCCAGGTGAGCTAAAAACACAGGAAGTTCGAGATCCAGAAAAGTAAAAGAAGTACTAGAATCCAAACTGAAACATATCGAAATAGGAGCAAATCCCGACAGTAGAGACAACAACTAAGTGTAATAAATGATAAAGCAAATTTCTGTAAAACATTGTTTGGTGAGTTTCATGTCAAACAAACCTGACAACTGGGCTGGTTAATACCCATGCGAACCTCTGGTCCACTAGCAGAGGCATTGACCCAGTGGTAAAATTAAAAGTTACCAATGTTGAATATGTTATGCTACATGTATATGTACATTTCAAGGAGGATCCTCTTATCAGTAGCATTAGGACCAAACCTTTAAAAAACCAAAGAAAAAACATAACGCATGCAGAACAGACCCAAATATTTACTTTTAAAGAATGTCCCATCATTTGATGACCCTGTAGGATCTCCTTGTAATTGTTCGGGTCTAACACGAAGTTAATCGTCGGTTGTACTTTCTGTATGGTAATATATTTCTGTATCCCTGGATACGGGTTCGGACTTGATACCCAAGTCAATGCTCATTGGCGAATCAAGTTCGGAACTGTACGTCGTTTTGTGAATTCTATGTTCATGTGAATCAACAGAAGCAGAAATTCGGTTCACACTTGAATCTGGTAAATAAAATTGTTTGAACTGCTTCTCTATATCACTGGCATCGTTACAGACACCAGAATAGTCTGTCAACTGATTGCTTGTCTCCCTTGAATTCTTGGAAGAAGGGGATTCTGCTCTGACAAAACCCTTGTCAATGTTACTTAAATCTCTATCTTTGCTTAAAGCTTCAGTCATGCTGGGTGGCAGAACGCCATTATCTATATCTTTGCACCACTCTTTGTACTAAATACGAAATGAATATATAGTTAGTACATTTTTGTACTTTAACTGTGGTTTCTATATTTCCTTAGATTAAAATTCAAAATCAGCTGCATTTCCAAATGTCGAAATTACATTAAAATACATCTGATCGTGAGTATTATTGTTATATTTTACCCTCACTTTGGCTTTTTTTTTAGCTCGAAAACAGTAATAAATAGAAAAATTTCGTTGACATACTGCTGAAAGCTCTCACTGAGACAAATCACTGGCATAAAACCATGACTTTCCCAAGTAAGAAATTGTAATCATAGTTGGTCTTTTGTTATATTTTTGTAACAAGAACATTTTTTTTTCAATATTCAGGTAGGGGCAGTATTACTTTTCCTTTAAATATTTTATTTGGGGCGATCAGATTTTCACTTGTTGAAGGCCGTGTGGAGACCTCAAATTTTGTAATTTTCCTCTGTTTTTCTTGTCGTTGAAGTGCAGTATCTCGGCCATTTATCCGTTTTTAATTTTTATGAACAATCATGTTTGATGTAGATCATTGGAAAACCATGCAGTTATAATCAACTTAGCTAGGTGCAACACTGAACAGGAGAATTACACAGTGACTGGTTTCCGTTAGGTTGAAAAACCTTCCGGTAATTCCGGTACTAGTAGAACTGTTTATTAAAGGTTTTATCCAACCATGCAGTGGTGCACCTAGCGTTAGTTGAAAACATGTACTTACCATTTCCAACTCATCCCGAAGTTTGAAGATTGCTCTCTCCTTGCTGGTTACCAGATCTTCTAAATACTGGTAACGTATCTTCTTCCTTGCTCGGCATTCTCGTGCACTCTGTCGACTACGTTCTAATTTGATTTTCATGTCTAGTTTAGCTGATCGTTTTCCAATTCGTTTATTTGTACATCTTGATCGGTCTGTGGTCATTCTCACGTAATTGTCGTTTTCCTGTAATACAAGGCAGAAATTATAACAAATACGTTTCAGGCATCTGCATGAAAATAACTGAACTTTGATACTTTTTTTTTCATTTTTTCATTTTTGCCATTTTAGTGTTAATTTTATGAACTATTATACCAACTAAACTGAATAGTTTTTGATATAAAGGAGTGGCGGAGAGAGTTGGTTTTTGATGCAAGAGAACGATGCATGGCATGGCTGCCAAAGCAATCTTCAACTAGTACTGAGATCACGAGTAAAAAACAATAGCCTTAAACAATCGAAGGGAACCAGGGCTTCAGTTTATTCAGAATTGGTGATGCCAATGTATCAAAGAAAAAGACGAAATGTTATTTAACCAGCAGCCAAAAGAAATTGCCGTTTCTAATGATAAAACTGTAGAAATCAATATTGCTGCAAAATTCATTATATTCTTCAAGACCTTTAAAAGGACCTCTACATTTGGAAATTCCTTGCTTTTATCACAAAGCGGAAATAAAAATAGAACTTTATAAATAAAGTTTAACTCGATCTGTCAAATGGAAAACACCGTGTATTATTAATAGATATATATTCTGAGGTAACAAATATAACATTGTATAATTTTGAGAAATGACTTCCAAAATAATAGTCAGGGTTGAAATCATAGGTCATCATATTTCACAAGGAGAGGCATAAAATCTAGCAAAATTATATATATATATTTATATATATACATGTATGATGTCAAAAGCTCTTTTTTTCATTCATCCACTATATACTGTTGGGTAAATGAGCGAACATTAATATGATATTATGATACTAAAATATAACAGTACAATGGAGTATGTTTGAGGGTTCTTAACAATGAATACACTGCTTTTGTATATATATATATATATATGTCCTCTTGTACAATTGTGTGCCTGAGGTTGCTTACATATAATCTTGGTTGCAGCTGGCTTGTGCCATTAAACGTGAGAGCCATAGTATCCCCCAAAGATTGTTGCTTAACGCCATGTCGGCGATATTACGGCCATATCGTGGCGGGAACATGCATATTTTAATTAAAAAAATCCCCAAAAGAAATATGTCGTTGTAGATAAAAAAGAGAGATTATGACGGTAGAAATCAATATATTTATTTATATTTTGATACATTTACATTAATATTCCTTCATCTGTTTCATACATGTACAAAGGAAACAGGTTAATTTGACATAAAAAATGCCAGCGTAGGCCTAAAAAATTGCCAGTGTACTACTTATCGGACATATTCGCTGCAGAACATTGCTTGGTATAGAAAATCAATACACATGTAAAACAAACTTATACATGTTCTAAAGATCAATCTAGAAATTCATCTCTATGGTGAATTTTAGTCACCTGCCAGTGATTCAATCTAGGACCACGGTGATACCTCATGTTTACCGTTAGGGCAAATGAATACTGTATCATACATTATTAATTATTAAGCTGAAACTTTCAAGATACTAAAAATAATCATATATTCATAACCGTCAGGCAACAACCATTTTCTTATCTATCTGGGGGCCTGGGATTTTCATTGTTCATTTTTTCAGAAACTCTCTGTTTTCAGAACTTTCCTGTGAGAAAATATTATTTTCTAACAGAAAGGAAAGCAAAATATTTTTTACCTTTAATTCGGAACAGATATATGAATATCACTGTCTCATAGGATTACACTACTCTAATTCAGCAGTGCATTTTTACCATGCAGGTGATAGCATATATGCTATTTTTTTAGCTACAATACAAAATCTTTTTTTTTTGTGATCTGGGCAGTTATTTATTTTTTAATCCAGGTCCCCTCCACCGATAAGAAAATGGTTGTTGGCTTTTGGAATAGAATATAGATTACGGAAATTAAATAATTTTGAACAAAATATTATCGGCCCTCTCACATAACAATATTGTCAAAAAATAAAATATGAAACAAGTTATATATACACATACTCAAAAGAAGATACGGGGGAAATGCCAGAGACCATAATTCTGCCAGGTCATCACATGGCCAGCAACAAGGCTGAATTCTCACTCCTGTGACAAGCCCTAGATCGTTCCATATAAATAAAACGTATCAATTTACCTAAATTAGGCAAATTTTGCCTCAATGTTAAACATAAAAATATAACAAGAATGTTAAAGTAAAAGATACACAAAGAGATAGGTCTTTTTGCGCAAATTTCACTAGAAGGGCCAATTTCGAGTTGTCAATGACGGAACAATTTCTCCTATCATGTCTATTGTAATTATTTCAAAGTTTCGGGTTTAAAAAATTTATATTGCATTGAGAAGAGACAACAAAATAAACATTTATACGTTTAATTGCCTTTTTCATACACTTTGCTCATTTTTTTATACTTTATAATTCCAAACAATGTAACATTTCATCCGAATTATTCAAAATTTAAAATTTGGAGATTCAAGTGAAACAAATACAGCATGACATGGAAACTTGAAAAATAAACATGACGCAATAAGAATGGTTTTACGTTAATATACTTGTTTTTTAATAGTGCCGCTCAATCATAAAACAAGAGGGATAAACAGAAAACAAAAACATAGAAGTACACCAAAGAACAACAGTAATACGCTAATAACAATAGTGACACCTAAATAACCTTTAGTTTTATACGTTAACTATAAATGTACATCCGTCATAAAACCTTACAGATACGTGAAGGAAAATTCAACATTTCTGAAATCTCTACCTAAAATAATTTTAAAAGAAACATATGTTAATGAATTACAAGAATTTAGTCATATTTACTTACTATTGAACCCATACTACATGGACACTGGCTATTATGACATTTATCATGTGGCATACAATATAAAGATATCAGAATATAAACAAATGTTTTGATTGGTCGAGATCATTCCCTTTAAACTTTGTTTCACCTTTTTTTCTATTTTTAGAAACAAACTGGGAAAACTGAGGTCGTTGAACTTTTCAACGAGAACGTAGAATACCCACATTTTGCGCATCAAAGCAATAACGTCGACCTTCGAAATAAAATAAGAAATCACTGTAACAAAAAAATGATTAGCTACACGAACATTTCAAATTTTTATCACAAAACCAGGAAATATAAATAGTTCCAGGAATTATCGACATCAGAAATGATGGAAAATGGAAAGAAACTTACATTACGTGTCTGGTTTTCGATTGAATCTCTAAATTGCACATACAATTAGCTTCCAAAATTACAGCAATTTGGTTCGACTGTGATCTTGATTTATAAGTTGCTTTGTTTGTTGTGGTAAAAGCACTAAATGAATGTCTGTTATTTGATTGGAGAAATTTCATAGAGTCAATGCCCTGTGCGTAAACTGCGTTAGAGATATCCTATCGGTGTACTTACGAACCAACTGCAGAATGTGCAGAAATGCATTATTTTTTATCAAAAGTTGCCTGTATGATAGACAATTATACGTTATAAATAATTTTAAAGATACTATCCGACCGATAAATGTATTTAGCTGAGGGGAAGACAACTTTTCAGCTCACCTTGCCAATGGCCTGTGTGAGCTTTTGTCATCACTTGGCGTCCGTCTTCCGTCTGTCGTAAACTTTTACTTTTTTATCTCCTCTGCCAAACCGCTTGGCCAGTTAATTGGCACCAAACTTTACAGGAAGCATTTATACACAAGGTCCTCCTTCTTCCGTCTGTCGGAAACTTTTACTTTTTCATCTCCTCTGAAACCCGCTGGGCCAAAAGGAACCAAGCTTTGGAGGAAGCATTTACAAAGTATATTCGTCCCGATAAAACATAAAAAATCTTCTCTGAAACTACTTGGCCAAACGGAACAATAATTGACAGTAAGCATGTATGCAAGATCCTTTATAAAATGAAACAAAAGCAAAGGTATGTGTGTTATACACCATTTGAAAGTATAATTACCATAATTTACGGAAACAATTATACGAAGACAAAATTCACGAATTTATATACGTTTTCGACGGTAAACCGAGGTGCCAGTAAAAAATCCGTTACCGTGGGACCTTTCTTTGGGTTTGGACATGGATATTTAACACTAGCAGAATAGATACAGGTGCCTGTAAGTGCCTGTATACTACTATGGTATTCTAGGAAAGTAAGCAAAATTGGATCATTGAATTATTAATTATTAATGAAAAGAAACGGTAAATTTTTTATTCGCGTTAAAGACAGGACTATAAAAATTAACACCTTTTCGAAGTAGAACGGGGCTGCATACCTTCTGCGATATAAATATTATTATTCGTTCGCTCCTAAAAAAAATAGGGGGAAAAACTTTAAACTGTTGTGTTCGCATCAGTTTTTGAAGTTGCGATCCAATATTTTGCCTTTTTTATCACTAAAAATCCTAAGAACTAGAGTTAAATTTTGAGTGGCCTTACCACAGTTATGTAATTTGGTGCGGATATGTATCATGGGGAGTCTTTCAGCATCATACCAAGTTTTTTGCTTCACAGACTCGGGTAAAATTTTAAATACGTCTTAATTTATTTTTCAGTTACGATGTTCACCACACTGTGATGCACCATTTTATGTGGATGAGTCTGAATATGTTCATCAGGTCAGCTCGATCTACATTCCACGACCTATTGACTGGGTTTTATTTGTGTCGAAGTTAAGTCCTCAGATACTATGTGCTCTACTTTAATGAGACTTGATGTGTTAATGCGACATCGGGAATTGTCAGACTATTTATCATTCGGACTAATGGAACTCCGGACTATCGGGCCATTAGACTATCGGACCTTCAGACTAATGGAACCCTGTATGATAGTGGTAGTGTCCACTACGAAAAGTATTTGACCCAAATCCTTTATAAAAAAATTGTTATAAAAATATGGTGGCTCTACACATACTTTTTATAAAATTATATAATTTATATCAAGTACAAAGAACATTTATGTCCAGCTTTATACATGATATTTTTTTTGCCTGAAAGTTTAATTGGAGATCTTTTTGCCATTTTGGCAAATTTGGACTATTCAGGATTCAATCTTATTATGCTTAAAATGTTAAATCTAGATAGATCTAGATAGATGTACTGATTAAACGAAAAATTACATGTTAAGATCGAAAATATTTTTAAGTGACTGGGACAAGAACTGGCACTTTTATTGAAAAACGCCTTTAAAAGTATAAAGTGACATTCCATTAAAATGTATTTCATTTTTCAACGGAATTACAGTAACATCATTGGCAAATTCTTTTATTTCTTTCAACTGATACCTTTTCCCATCTTTGTGCTTAGTTTTTCATATCTCAGTCCACTTGTAATATTGTGGACACTCATCAAATTTTGCATGAAGTTTTCCAGTGCTGAAAAAAAGTTATCTTTAAAATATAAATAAGTAGTTAGTTTTCCTATTTTCTACCCTTTAATATTGTAAAAATATATTTCGTACACATTTTTCACACGATTTTTGAAAACAGATAGAATTCAGTTTTTAAAAACAACCTATTTTATCACTGATGAATACAAGCTGTTACAGCTAGTCCATTTGAGATCTATAAAACCTTGAAAAAAAATAATTAAAAATTAATTAAAAATTCATTCTTTGATATTCTTTTTTATTTTTTCTGCATTCTCAATAGATAAGATATACGAACTCTGACATTTTGGCAATTTTTTTGCACTTTAAAAAAAAGTTGTCCATTAGGTTTCTCTTCAAGTAGCATTATTTGCAGAGGGAGTGACATTGTTACATGGAACAATTCAGGTGAATATACAAATACTATACCATGTGATATCATTATTTGAATATCAAAAGAAGATGTCTTAACAGTGTCCAGATTGGGCTATTGAAAGAAGCTACAAATTAGATGCATGCTTTTTTCAGGAGTGACGTAAAGGAAAAACATGAGGCCTCATGATGGTATAAAAAGACCTATTATAAATTAATGAAACATCTTAGGAAAAATAATAAAAAGTTGATATTTTTAAATGACACTTATATGACATGATAAAAATATGATTTCAACATATAATTTGCAGACTAAAATTAGCATTGAATAGTTTTACACACCCTTAATTGGTAAAAGTTTTTAATTTCCTCCCATAATTACCCCACATGATACAACTACATGTATTTGAATGAAGATGCCACCAAAAACAGAAGAGAGGACATTTATTTTTGAAGTTTGTGATTATTTTGAAGCTTGGTCAATACCAATCAGAATCTTTTTGGTCAGAATATTCAAAACTTATGGTCACATGATACAATGAAATATTTACATATGTCACATGGAATTTGTTGTTGTTTATACATTTGGTCAGTTCTATTGACCATTCTCACTCCCTCAGCGAAAATTACAAATTTCAGTTTTAAATAACAAAGAAACCTAATGGACAACTTTTTATACAAAAATATGCCAAAAATTGTCAGAGTTCGTATACCTTAGCTATTGAGAATGCAGAAAAAATTAGATAAATATCAAAAAATGGATTTTTAATTAATTTTTACAAGGTTTTATAGATCACAAATGGACTATAAAAAGTATTGCACTCAGTAGTTGCCCCTGGCAATAAATGTACGTATAGCATATCTTTATTCTCCATATATATGTATTCAACAATGGTCATTTTGTATTTTGAAACCTCTGCTGGTAGATCATGCCTCTTAGTGTATGCATCAGCCTAGTTACAAGACTAGTATCAAACAATGTTTTACAGAACTTTGCTGCATGTGTTAAAATCCTAAAGCACTAAAAATACGGAAAGGCCCCGAAAAGAATTTCTCTTAGTTGTTGTCTCTGCCGTCGTTTTTTTTTCTGCTGATGCTACTGATTCACGACGAGTGTTGCGCGCAAGACAGTGTGTGCTTGGCCTTCCGGAGCACCTGATTCCACACCAGTTTTGTAAAGGAGTTCTCGGATTCCAAGTTTTTGTTATTTTTGTTTTCGTTTTATCGATAAATATAGAATCTTACATTGTTAGCCGTTGATTATCATATTTCTAAAGTCGAGATAGTAAAACCTTAAAATTTCGAGGTTTACAAAAATTTTAAGGTTTAACTTTCGAGACCGTAGAAAAATGATAATCAACGGCTTATAATGTAAGATGTTTTTCTCTATTTTTTAAGCATCAAAATATCGTTAAAAACTATCATGTGCGGGATCGTGAACCATTTTCATATGTATTAGCCAAAAAATAAAGTAATTCCTACCTAACTGATGGAATCTTTGGAAAGCTCAGTCCTCCAGGGTAATAAATAAGATCGTGACAATTCTGGAATTCGTGAGGCGAAGCACCCAGGGTCTGAAAATCAGCCAATCAGCTGCTGAGAACAACTTACCAACACGCTGATTATCGATTTAATCCCACACTGGTCGGGAAGTGTGAAAACTTCATAAAAGTAAAAGAAGTTTTTTCACATTTGACTGTGCACTTTTGATCTCTCACATGGGTATTCTACACAGCCGGGACTTTTTTTGCAAAAAAAGAGAAGAAATATGGAACTTATTTTTCCTTCCCTCAAAGGCGTTTTTTGGTCTTCCACGTGTTATTTTTTAACATTGTTAGATTTACATTGATGTTTCCCCTCGGTGTGTCAAATAGCATATTTTTTAACTGAGATGTAATTTTTCACACTTCTTCAATTTTCTTTGCCATTGCCAGTCTAATCTCAACAGAGTCTTATCAAAGGAGCGTATATATAGTTTATTGACGTCAACAGCGTGGTTTTAATTATGTCTACTATAGGTAATTGAGAAGACATGAAAATCGAGAAGGGAAGCATTTATACGAAGACAAACTAAGAAGAACAAAATAATTGTCAGACTGAATTCATACAAGTATGCCAAAAAAATATCATCTTGTAATAGACCAACAAGCTGATCCGGAGGCGGTTTTTATATGATAGAAGGAATCAAATTGTAATCGATTACGAAATAATCTCATAGTACCAGATGGACTATCATCACAATAAGTCAAAATTGTTAATTGTCTGTGACGATTAGGCCGTGTCTGTTTTTGTATTTGTTTTGCTTCAACTTAAACTTTGAAAACCTTCCAGCCAGCAAGTAGAAAAAAACACACAATATAAAAAAACAGAGAAAATAATCTTTTATGTATAGCACTTCCAGAGTCAATGTTAATTCTTAAAGTATTAATAATATTTAAGTGACACATTTTCTCATTGTTGTTAATTTTCAAAGTCAGTGCTAAGCAACCTAAGCAACATTTTTCAATTTTTGAAATTTTTTCTGTGTGTTTTTGCAAAAAAAAACTTCAAAAACCTACCAGCATGCTGACGCAAAAAAAGGTAAAATGTTCGTGATTTTTAATACTGGAAGGGAGATAATCACAATTTTATTTTGAGCTATTTATCATCAGTTGGCGACGTGACGCTTGAGACTCCATTTTGGCCCGAAAATACACAAGTAGTTCAAGATATTTGAATTATGGCCTTGCTTTGGCCTCTTCAGCCAAAGAACCTGATCAGGGTAGATTTAAGACCTTTAACATCATGTTAGAAAACACCCCCTCCGGAGAAATATTATGAAACAAAATATTCTTTCTAAGTTGTATGGTTTCTAATTTGTCCTTGTAAATGTTTCTTGCTTTAAGAAATACATACGGTAAAATGACCCAAACAAAAATGGTACATTTGGTCAAAATAATCACGATTTCTGACCACGAAAAAACAGGTACAAAGGAAAGATTTTCTGCAAAGTGAGTGTTTCCTGTTTCTGTAATGAAATAACCTGACCGTTTCAGAAACCCCACGGAATTATGGGAACGCCATTGTGGGTTGGTTGGTTTTCATTGGTTTATAGACGTCATTTACATGGACACTGAGATTGCACAGTATGATTTAAGGAGGTTCGACAATCTCCGAAACAGAGTGCTCATTCTTCCTACGTCAGATTCGACTGACTGATAAAGGAAGCTAGGAGACTCTGCTTTCAGAGATTTGAGATTCGAGTGACTTCCGCCATCTTGGATCGCAATTTTGTGGTATTGACTTTTTCTATAATTGTAAAAAATAATTCTAGAAAGAAAAGACGGTTGCGAAATTAAAACTGAATAAACATATTGTAATTATGCATATAATAACATATTCATTTTTTACGATTTACAGATGGTCAAGAGCTTTATTAACCGTACCAGGGGAGGTAACTCCAATGACTTAGGTCTCATTCCTATACTGTTTACCTGGAATGGCCCCTGGACACAATATTTTCTTCAAAACATAAGAAATGCTCTGACAGGGTGTTAGGTTTTTAAAAGATAGTTATTTAACTGTTTATATAAAGGTGATATGTTATTCTAAGAGCTAAATATATGTAGTTATAGGAAATTTATAGCCAAAGTGTTCTTGGTGTAGGAATTTTGAGTAATAATATCATTAAACAGGCCATGGAAAGTCCCTTTTGTCCAAAAATATTCATATGATGAAAACATGGATTTTCATGACAATTCAATC
>JAULBM010021237.1:0-11351 GCA_032357055.1 Geukensia granosissima | reverse complement strand
TGATTTACAAACAAAAACAATGTTGTTAGGGGCTTTATCGGCGGGGACGACAACATATTTGTCATGCAGTTCAGAGATGTCTGGCAACACTCGGATCTTTGAAGACCGATTTCGCGTGTGTATTCATTGATCTTTTTAACTTGTATCAACGACCGCACAGCCTTCACCCATTCGAAAACGGTGTCTAGTTCCTCTTCGCGCTTTGGCCACTGTCTAGCATAATCCTCGACCGAATCCATAAGGATCTTGAAATTGAACTTCCAGTTTATGGATTGAGGCTAACGGAACTTTGGTTCTTTGGCAAATACATTTCGTAGAGAAATGTTTTCAACAATGCTTAGGTCACCAGTAATCCCGTGGCCGGCAGGATTATATTTGAATGGGGTATTTTCACAAGAGCAGTCCGGAATTTTAGACTTGTAGTCGTCCATGCTGAGATTTTTCAACATCTGTTTGTAGTTGAAAATCTTAGTTGCAATAGGTATATGAAATGATTGGTACAGACTTATCCTTAAAATAAGGTGGAAATTTAGATTTGACGGATTTTTTATGGAGGATATTGCTTAAATTGACTGCGTCAAAACCTTTGTTAGCAAACAAAAGTTTAATGGTCTTGTTTGTCTTCCGACTTAACGATTTCTCTCTGCCCCTTTGGTATCTTCGAATTACTTTTATGGAACGGTTTTCGTAATATACGATAAATAATTTATTACCTAAGCATGCCCTTTCTCCACGAATATCCGGAAAGCTAGCTTCTTTATTTGGATCTTTTTTGAAATCCTTGTCCAGTTGAGCAGTCTGATGCTGTCCGTTGATAAAACTTTGAATATGATCTCTTGTTACGTCAGGTAAACAACCAGGGCTGAATTATTGGAAGAATATATGGTGAGAACTTTCCTAAGTATTTGTTTCATGTAGATAAAAATTATTAAACAACGATTTATAACATAATTATTTACTGGACAGTTTAAACAGAAGGAAAATCATTCTGTTTCTTACTTAAGTATTTTATTATGGTTTTCAAGACGTTTTAAGCTATATAACTAAGCAATAAACACTCAAACTTTAATTGAATAACTAATTTCAGATTATAAAAGCGTTTTACCACTGCTATTTACTAACTTAAAAACAGAGGCTTCATTCCATGTATAATATGTCAAGTAGATCTTGTAATATCCGTATGACACTGAGGGAAGTTTTAATCTTATATTTCCCAAACGCCGTCAACAATAGTTGAAATCGGAACTTCCTGATGACCTCTATATCGCGGAAACAAATAAAACGTATACAAGATATCTTTTTTATCGTCCATCAATATTATGCATTAACGTACAATAGATAATGTGAACGAAAAAAACAAACCAATCCAAATCACTCCTTAATATCTTCATACGCAGAATTATATCAATTTATCTTGGGTAAAATAACAAGGTAAAAAATTCATGCATATTTAATATAATTCAATATTTTTTATTTACAAAATTAATGGTTCAGATGTATATATCGCTTTTTTTCGTTTACATTACGCAAAAACAACCAAACTCTCCTTATATTCAATCAACTTACTCTTTAGTAAAATCTTCTGGGTGATTTGTATATCCTTTGCATAGTATCTCTAACAGCTGTCCAGCATATCTATCTGTCACTTGGTTATGAGGTATTCCTTGGGCTTCACGGTGTGCCATCCATCTGTATGTTGCTTTTATTAATTCTGTCTTCACCTTTTGCTTGATTTCCTCATTGCAACATTTAAGTTGCACTTGAAGCATTAATAATTGTGTTTCCAAAATTCTAGAGATCTAATGAAAACAAATATACGACAAAATTCTAGATATCAAGTCAACTGAATAAAAATTGACTTTTAGGTGTTTTTTTTAAAATTTGCATGTTTTCAAAAAATATATATATATCTCCACTTATGTAGTAGTTCAGTTAATATAATTAATATAACTATAAAACTTCTTAGGCAGACATCATTCATTCTGACTACTAAATATGACCTTTGTTCCACACCGATTTACTTTCATATTAACATGGTGTATCCATTATAATTCTTTATTGAATATTCATATGTAGAAATCATAGACTTGTTTTATATATGTAAATAGTTTGCCTATATAGTTGCCTTCCCTTCCTATGTTTAATCCTACTCTTCATTTGTAAAGCATGTTAAGAATTTTAATGAATTTTATTTTCATTTTCTCTTTTTGTTTGATTCTAATGAATCTCCAACGTTTTCTCACACGTCATAACATCTGCGATAGCTGGCACTAATCACGTAAAGATGCGAAAAATCTTTCAATGACAAATTAGAGAGGATTCATAGCTTGATGTTTCTTAGTTATGACAAAATGTTAGCCTGATCACACCTTTTCTTTAAGCTTTGTTGTGTTTTGTAGCCAGAACATTTCGCACTGCCAATGCAAGTGAAAATAAGTTTTAGGTATCTGCCCAAGGCTTGTGTTTTCCGCCTTTCATTTTGAATTCCTTTTGTAATCAATGTTTTAAACTGACCATACGATATAACTGAAATATTGTCAAAAGTAGCATAAAACCTTTATTGAAAACGGAACGTGGAAACAACATATAAAAACATTTCTTACATCTTTGTCCTTTTTGTGAGACTGCGATGGAGTTTTTATATTCGAACGTGCAATGACAGCCCTTGATTTCTCAATACCATGACCATATTCCCGTCGTTCGATTTCCTCCAAGTCAGCAATTACATTTCCGAACACATCGTAGACCATTTGCTTACTTGCTGAAATGTATTTAATATTTTTGTAATTGGGACTTTAAGGGTTAAATTATTTAAATGTAAAATAACAAATTATTCATACATATCTGTTTTGATTTTTATAAAACTGTTACTAAATACTGCTTTTCCTAAGTATTTCAGTTATTCTACAAAATATTTAAATTTGTCGCCTAAAGCACAAATGTATACCTATATAACATTATGTTGACTAAAGCTCGTTTGATATTGTCAATTAAAATGGCCGAATACTATATTTTGAGGCAGTTTTACAAATCGCTGATCGTTGATCATTATAATTTCTTTATTGTGACCTTATGTTTTTAATATTTATTTTCTGTATATCTGTTTTATATTGCATAAACAGTCATACCATACTTCATTAGCCATATTTAGAACTTAAAAGTATTGCGTTTAAGACGAATGCATATATTTAATAAGCTTAAATACCTTCTGCAGCTCTAAGTGTTTGCTCCTGAGTTTGCGCTAAACTTTGACCATACGTATCAGTCTGATAGTGACTTCCATGATTATAATCACCATGCCCGTGCATATCATATCCACTTTCTTTATTTTTGGGGCTTTCAGGTTGCTGTCTTGCTGAAAACAAATTACTCGTTGGTGAATTGTATTTACCTCTTTTGTTCTAAGAAAGCTTTGCAGTCTTCAAGTCCTTCCCCTAACTGGTACGTTTCTCACAGTAGGTCCATTGATTTACTGTTTGTTAAATTATTCCCATCTTAAATACTGCTGCAATATTCCCCGTGAAAGGTAATAATCGATCAATTAATTAGTTCAATTACTTCAATATTTCTATTGTATACTCTGCTTCCTTGTGTTGTATTATTTAATGTAAAAAAATGATAATATCCGATTGTCCATAGTATTAGTAATGATACTGTCAGTTCTGCTAACATGAAGGGAATACATTTAGAAAAGCACTTTTATATATTATATCTATAACATTTACCTCAATTATCGAATATTTGAGTCATGTCTGTATTTTCAACATATTTAAAATTTTTATGCTTGCATTTATTTCATACAAAGCACTTGTGAGATGAAAATTTAGGATAAAGAAAACTGGAATCGAATGTTTATTTTCCCTGCATTATAACCACCTATAAATCTTCTATTTTCTGATACATTTTCTTTAAATTTGATAGTTTTGATTAGACCCGTTTTTGACATAAAGCTGTAAGTGGAGAATATTTACTTTTTAACATTGTTACCATAAGAGTAATCAGGATCAGAAAATATTTTATCTTGTGAATAAATTTAAATTGGGATTAAAGTATAATAGGTAAAGGTTTAGACACAAAGCATACCTGATTTCCTTCTGGCTTTAGTTTAGGGAACAGGATATGATATAACATTTAATAGTTTTCATGTTAGGGGCATTGAAATTAAAACCTTAACCCTTGCATTGCATTTACCACAAAAAATAAAAGATTGAAATTATTATTCTTTGTATCAGTAACTATTGCATTGTTTATTTTGATTGATACATTTGTTTTTATCCATTGGACCTTTTATGTAAATACCAATGTTTTGAATGTCTGAAAAATAATAATGTCAACTAAAGTACATTGTATCACTTCAAAATCACATGACAAGTACACATCAGCGGCGATACACGATAATATAATAAATGTACTTTTTACCTTCATTTCGGTGATAGTGTTGATCTTTTTCTGACGACCCTTTATAAGGTGTTCCATGGGGTCGACTCCCATCAACTGTCTTTGCTGGTTTAAAGCCTTTACCGCTGTTATCTTGATAAAATTAATAAATAATTAATAATACATAATTATTTTAATTTTTAAATTCCACATATCGGTTAACATATGTTACTCAAACAAAATTTGGGCATGTTCTTTCATCATTTTACATCGTCCTGATATATTTTGACTATATGTGCACGTTTGAGGAAAGGAATATGATTCATTATTCTTACACTATAAACATAAACACAACGCGAGCCCAAGAAAACCAGTTGATCCTTTGAAATTTCTGATATTTTAAATAAAGCAGATGCCAGTTTACAAACAAGCACTCATATGTTTCACTAAACGTTAAAGAAAAGTCACGCATGCATAGTATGTGAGCCCAAAAACGAAAATAAAATAAATTAATAGAACGAATACAATGTTACACAGGTTTATTAAAACACATCTACTAAAATGTACAAAGTACTATTAAGGACAAATCGTTATTAGCTTTTACTTTATATGTAGTAGTTTTAACAATGCGAGAATCAGCAAAATAAAAAACATTTGTTTACCCATAGCAGTGATGAAAAAAATTGAGATTTGAATGTACCTGCTTGTTAATAATTTTTTTCTTACGTTTATATGAAATTCACCTAATCTCTCGACCGGTTGTTAAAAAAAAATTACTTTCAGTTTAATTGACGGCGAAACGCTTCGTCCACGATGAACATTAAAATGTATAAATAAAAATGAATTACGACTTTCAATGACATACAGTGTGATATTCCCAATGTAAAAACGTACTAAATATCAGTTAGAATATTATCCTATCAGTGTTAAACTTTTGAACTTCATACATATTGATATACCTTCTCGAAATTGTCCTTTTTTGGAAGCCATATCTGCTTTGTCGATATATTGGCCAAGAATGGCTGCCAATATCACTTCAAAGTATTGAATACAAAAAGTCAAGACGAAGCATTTTATACTTTACAAACTGACATACACAAAAGGTTGCGTGTCACGTGTCAACAAAAGATAAAGAAAGCTAAGACCAAAGCTCAAAAGTTCTTTCAATTTTAAAAAGATTAAATTTTTCCGAATCCACGATTTGGTGTCATTTGCATTTCCACCCATCAAATGTAAAGTAGAAAATGTCTCACAAGTGGATTAGATTAAACAATTTCAGATGCCCAGTATCAGGCTGTCCTGGGTAAGTTGATGGATATCTACTTATCATACTGGTTTTCAAAATAAATTGCAACACACAGTAATGGGAACAAATTTTATACTTAATGAACATTCTCCAACAACAAAGAAATGTCGTTTGTGTCTTCTGTGTAGTATAAATCCATAAACGTAAGTATTTCCAATCATCAAAATTTGTAAGACGTTCCAGCTTAAACTCATAACAGATCTCTTTAGCCATTATGTATACAATTGGGGTTAAGCTTTATTCACATCTTGTTATAAAAAACGATAGATTTGTCACAGTTTTATGATTTTTTGCATCACAAAATAATTGAAGCAAAATTATTGGAAACGCTTGTCCCACCGACTTAAAATGTAAATTGTGCAATGGTTTATATCTTAGTCTTTATTTCCTAGTGCATTTTTTGCCTACGTAATCCTGTTTACAGTTTGTGTCGTAGTTTTCTTGAGATTTTTCTTAATGAAAATACATTTAGGATCCGTCAAATATTAGTTTTACTATGGACTTATTAGAAGTTTGCATCAAACTGATGTTTGCTTTTTTAGAAGCATTTGATAAGATTACATAAAGGGTCTTTTATTATAACCACGTTAAAGAAATGATATCAATATCATTTAATACTTAAACAACTTATTCTATTATTATAAGAAATTGTTTATTTTAGCATATGCCCGATTTATATTTTTGATTGCATCTTGTTTTAAAAGAGAGTTGATGTTCTTGTTTATTAGAACACTTGTCATAAGAACAAATTTCTTTAAAAATTAAAAGAATGTCATGTAGACGCTTGACCATCCATGAGTTTTAATCAAAAATAAAAAAATTAAACAACACTCTCACAATTGGTAACCTGCATCTCTCAAATTGTGCTAAATACGTTATACAACATTATTTCAGATTTTTTGTACGTAATAATAGCATTTCAAATGTCAATTTTTGTTTAGGGCAAATACGCCAGGCAGCTGGGTCTGTGCAAAAGATAAAACCGCTATGTACATATCTCAAAAAGGGATTCTTGAATGCAATAACACCGGCAATTTACATAGTGGTAAAATTATATATTGGAAGTTTGACTGTGGATATCATGGTAATCACCCTGTTGATAGATGGAGAACGGCAGATTATCAAGGATTTTCCCACGCTATGTCTATGGCTGCACAATTGATGGATGCAGCCGGCGCGACATGGGTCGCCAGTTTAATAACAGAACTTGGGGAACAGTTGTGAGTTTATATTTAGTTGCAATATTGCTACAAAATACAGTTTCTTTTGAATTAATTCTGCGATTCCATATTTTATTTCTTTCCGTGTTTGAGAGATCAAAAGAACATTGTACAAAAAAACAAGACAAATTTGAAAAAAACTAAAAGATAAATCGAAGACAAAAGAAACAAAGGCTTGGAATCAAGGCACACCTTTACAAAACAGAAGGGGGATCAAATGCTCACAATGGATAAGCAAATGAATTTTACTCTAAAATATACATTTCAAATCTGAATTTCATACCATAAAACACACAAAATCAAATCAAACAAATAGAAAGAAACTGAAGAAAGTCAATAAAAGCTTAGACTTTTCTCAAAAAGAAAAAAAGACATCATCTCACCTGGTCAAAATTAATAAATTTAATCACATGCTGGTATATGGATTGACGGTTCAACATTTATTTTATCATATATATAGTATTAATATCTATACTTCCACAATAATCTTTATATAAATTGATTGAATATATTAGTCTTCTTCTGTTATTATTTAATTATATTCTGTTTTGTTTTAGCAATAGGCGCTGATAATGATAAAATATTGAATGCATAACAGACATTAGCTACAATCCAGGCATTAAACTACAGAAGAGATTTCTTCCTAGATATACATAGACTATCATTTAACAGGAAACCATTTGTTGCATCTTGTGTTTTACATTTTATTAAACATGTTAAAAATGAACAATGATAAATAAAAAGGCGTAATTCAAAATTAATTTTTTGTCTATTTTAAATTCTATGTTATAAAAGCCAACTGGGAATTTAAAAACATTCTTATTGTTATGCTTTCCTATTGATTGATTATTCAATTGTATACACCATGTCTTTCAGTGTATATTTCTAGCTTTAACTGAAAAATATGCAGATATATATCACAGTTATCTCTGATGACGTAAGGTTTCCTACTAAAACCGTCCTTATTTTTAATTTGTAGGTCTATATGTAAGTCTAGGTATAGTCGAATAATTTTTAGGGTTTTGTCAGCGGAGACAATATCATATGTGTTATGTAGTTCAGAAATATGTCTGGAAATACACGGATCTTTAAGAGCGATTAAAAAATGTGTCAAGAAATACCAAGGGGATATTCGAGGAAAATGTAAAAGTATTGACAAACTCCGGAGAACAACGATGACAAGACCAAAACGACAAAAACACAACACTAAAAACTAAAAAACAAATGAACAACATGGACCCCACCAAAACAACTGGGTGTAGACTCAGGTGCTCCGGAAGAGTAAGCAGTATAACTGTATAACTAATTTATATCAAATGGTGGGCGCATGTCATTCAGTAGAAAAAAAATATAAAAGTAACAATTGGAGTTTATAATGTTTAACTCATGTTCGTTTTTTAACTCTTGCTTTTTATGTCAAATATTTATATTAAAATATTTATATAATGATTCATGCCTGGTTAGTGGTTTATTTGTAATTTACTTTAAAAAACGCGTGGAAATTTCAATACATTATGACTTAAATATGAAAATATGCTTTTATCATATTTTGCTGTCAATATTCATATAATATAAATAAACAATCTCCCATAGATAGTGATAAATTTCGTTTGAATCTATATTTAAAAAGCCAAGGTTGTATTAGGACACGTGATATATATAGGGACATTTACTTCCTGATTGGACTATAATGGCACAAATACAGGTTTCTGTTACAAAATGTGATTTGTGTGAACAAAGCGAAAGCCAGTTTTTTTGTTATGAATGTCAGCATGCTTTATGTGATGTTTGCCGGAAAAGACACGATAGGATCCCTGCTCTTAAGGAGCATACAAGCACCGACATTCAAAACATCGACCTGTCAAGTTTCAACAAAAAGTAACAATGTGAAACGCACGAGAAAGAGTTTTTATTTCATAGTGGAGAATGCAAATGTTTAATATGCTACAAATGTCTGAGATCTACACATAAGGATCACGCATTTACCGATGTTGATGAACTAGTTTCCGAGGAACGACAAAATTTAACCAACCTAAATGCTGAGGCAAAACAGAAAATGAACTTGTTATCGCAATTGAAAGAAAAGGTCAAACCTGATCATTTGACTTTACTGAACAATAAATCGAAAGAAACAGTAAAGGAAATTGAATCAATTTTCCAAGAGTTAACAAAATTTATTCGATCGAAAAAAGAAGTTAAAGTTACAGAGATTGAAGATTTTCAGACATTAGAAAGTCAAGAGTTGCAGTCATTTATCAAAAACATTGAAGATGTATTGACTAAATACAACAAAATAAATCTTGATATGGACAATTTACAATCAGAAAAACACAACGTAACGTTTCACTTACGCTATACAACTTTAAAAGCTGACATGGAAAGTCAAGAACAGATACCGGAAGAACCAAAGTTGAAAGAAATTCCTTCCTTTGACGCAAAAATGTTTTACAAGGAAATTGTGAACCTTGTAAATTCCAAGTTCAAAGAAAGGTAAGTTGATAAACATATAATGGGAGAAATTTATATATTATTACACAAGCTGCAAACAAAAAAAACAGTTTGCTAAGAGAGAAAAAACACAGATTTTGGAATAAACTATACGATAAAGCGATAACCATGATAATATTGTGTGACAGTGGTATTCTCATAAGGCACCATATGATTTCTTAGTCTGTTAGTAGGAACAAAACGCTTCAACGCAAAACATAGATGTTTGCCCTAAAAGCTTCAATATTAAAAAATGCAAATTATTCCTTAAACACAACATTGAATGTTGATACATTTAAAGAGAAAGGTTGGCGTTTCTCTAAATTTGCTTTTGCTGTCAATCTTCAGTTAACGTTGTAGTCTATGAATTAAGGAACTAACATGTATAATTGTATCCAAAAGAGTCATTTTTAATCATTCGTTTTTACACACGCTTCAGTCTTCTCATAAATTGTGTTAAACAATTTTAAGTATATAAATAAAAGTTTAACGGAGAAATGAACAAATTCGTGATTTTGGTCGTTTATATGTATCTTTGCAAAAAATTTTGCTAATTGCAATTGCACAACATGCATTTAAAAATGATAATGGAAGTTGGCATAAAAATAAATATTTAATAAAATTTAATATTAAATTCACGACATTCTCCATTAACATAAAAATCTTACAGAATATACAAATAATGTATGCATTTGCGGTATATGAAAATCGGAATATTTGCAGTGGAAATGTAAAGCTTTTTTTAGCAGCAAAGACTTAATGATTTAATGATAATAATTTTTAAAACAATATATATGTCCATTTAGAAATTTTTTTTGTAACAAATTTTGCGTTTTTGCTTAGAAGTTAATTTTACAGGGTCTGAGAAAATTGCAAACAAATCAGTGCAAATATTTAACTAAAGTATGTGTCCTCATTAGAGTAATTATGTTTCAGGTGTTCCGTTATGTATTATATTTTCCCTTATTTACTAGTATTTATTTTGTCATGGTCGTTGTAAATTGTTTTTTTTTACAAAGGAATTTTGCCGAATCCGATTCTCCTACACCTGAAGAACTACATCACTAAGATTTTGGTCATTAAGTTGAATGCAGAACTTTTGTAATTCCATTGTAAAAGTGAATGTATGTTATATTTTACTGTTTCCTCTTGTCAATCGACCCGTGTTTTCTGACATACCCTAGATCTCCTGAGAACTGCGATCTGCTATTAACCTCTCGGTTCTACTTAAAGCGTGTTTGAAACCATTGATTAGTGCAAAATCTAGTACTCGAAAAGTTGAGTGGGGAAAGAAAATATGTTTGTAATAACAAAAAATAGCATTAATTCATAATTGTTGTCTACTCTGTCTTTTTATCATTTATACCACTTACTTTATAAGATTTGAAAGCTTAAGTAAAGTTTGGTCTAAGATTCTTATATTTGGTATGAATGTTGTCAGAAAATACTTTTCCATCTTGAGCAACAGATCCCATTCCTGTTTTATAAAGAATTCGTGGGTTTATAGACATTATTCTTTTTGTTGTTTTATCTTTTAGTTTGTTTCAAATTTGTCTTGTGTCTTTGTTTTATATACTTTCGATTTGTAATATTGGTATTCTACACTGGTAAACATCGGTAATAATTTACCGACTGGAATATCCATATAGCTCTTAAAATGTTGCTGCAAACAATTAACAGGGAAAAGCTTAAATTAAATATAGAAGTGGTTTTTTTTTTCTATACTCACTTTAGGATTCATTTTTTCCAGATTTTGTGACAACTGTAAAGCATTGAAATTGCAAGTAGATCAGCTGTTGTTGGAGTCAGAACAATCAGAAAAGACAATTGAACGGTATGTAAAATCAATGAATTCTGTCCAATTTTGAATTAACATAAATGTACAAGTACAAGTATTTACTTATAATATAATAGTAATGAAATATACGCCGTTTTCGGCCATATACCCAGTTGCTATTGTT